>AWWV01005154.1:0-16078 GCA_001974805.1 Corchorus capsularis | reverse complement strand
TTTTTAGGGTATATTTTCAATATTAAATACACTATTAATTAAGTAATAAAGTGTATGTGTTAGTTTTCAATCCATCAGTAGTATAAAAACTCTACTGACGATGTATCAAATAATTATCGAGAAAATGGTGTATGAATTACTTTTTTAACCTATGTGTACAATATGAAAAATTTCACTGACGTAGTATTAAATAATTATTCATTAAAAATAAATAATAATATTTTTCTACATATTATAAAAATTTAGTAAAATAAATATTTAGTAATATTTTTCAATAAATTATAAAAGTTTTGCATAGTATGTGTAAAATAAAGATTTAATAATTTTTTTTTGTTTAATTTTGCAACGTAACTAAATTTACATTACAAAATAATGTTCATTGCTTATCAAGTTTGCTGCTAACTTAAATTCAAATATTATGTGACTAATGAATTATTCATAAATAAATTATAATTTTAAATATTTTCTTTAAAATTTGAATAAATCCCTGTGCAACGCACGGGTTCTAACCTAGTTTACATTAACTTTATATACATTTAGGCAAATTATACAATACACCGTTAGTGGAGTTTAGCAGACTACACAAGCGGGTACTGAAGGGTGACATGTGTCATCTAGGGACTAGATTGAAATGTTTAAAACTTAATTAATTAAAAAAATAGACATGTGTCAACTCCACAACCCACTTGTGGAATCCAAAATTTACACGCCGGTGTATCAAATAACTACCCATATATTTAATTTCATTATTTTTTATCTCATTTAATTTCATTATTTCAATCTTATATATATATACTTAAAACAATGTACACTTTGAAAATGGTAACTCTTTAAATGTTGAGGCCTCCAAATCACGACAAGTGTCATGTCCATTTAAATGACATGTGTCCTTATTAATATTAAAAATCATAATAATTCTGAATCAATTTGATTAATAATGTCATATTTCAATTACCAAGTCAATTTGTCCTTAATTAACTCATATAAAAATGATATAGAAATATTAGTCATTTTGCGAATTAAATCAATTTGATTAATAATGTCAGTTTTTTTTTTTTTGCCAGCTATTACCAAATCAATTCATTCTTAATTAACTCATATAAAAAATAAAAAGAAGGAAAAAGAAGGAAAGTTAACAAAAAAAGAAGTTAAATCATATTCATTCTTACCAATTTCTTTATTTACATCGAATTTCTGGCAAAAAAAATTACACGGAATTCAATTATCTATTTAAGGTATATACTCCCTCTGTCCCAAATTATCTAACCTTTTTGGGTCAAAGTAATCCTAACTTTGACCCTTAATAATAAAAAAATTATATAGAACTAAATTTTTAAAAATTATGTTTTGATTAAGTTAAATCTTAAACTTTTCAAAACATATTTTTTGAAAATTTGATTGTGTATATATTTTTTGTAACTAAAAGTCAAAAGTAAAATTAGTTTGAACCAAAAGATTCAGATAATTTGGGACGGAGGGAGTATGTGTTAAGAAAGACAATTATCTATTTCTAAGTACCGAAAAAAAAAGACAATTATATGTTTCCTTTTCTCCTCCTCTTCCATAATCTTTTGATTACGGTAACTATATAGCACTAATAAAAATAAAATTAAGTAGAAAATTTCTTAAATAAAATTTGATTTGATTTGAATATTTTCAAATCAATATCAATATCAATAGCATCAATGATATTCTCACATTAATTTCCTTGATACGGTTATACCTATATTAAATTAACGTAAATAACTCTTCTTTTTTTTTTTTATACATAACGTAAATAACTCTTAAATAAAGTTAATTTTGAATTTTAAATACTCAATTCTACCAATATAAATAGTCTTAGTTGATATTTCAAATTGATTGGGTTTGAAAGGTTTGTCTCATTTCTCTGTTTAGCTCTGACTCCTTTTATTTTTAGTTTTGATTTGATAAATTTTGTATAACTTTTATGTTTTAATTTTTTGCTTTATTTTAGTTTCGATTGTCAATTTTATGTTTTAATCTTTTGTTGATTTTCTTTTTTTAGTCTGATAATTGAAAAATATGAAGCTTGGATCTAGAATGGAGGCTATTGGTATAATCATGGACGACACTTTCTGATTATGTTCAATAACATTTGTGGTGGAAATCATCACCGGTTTTCAACCATCTCAATTTTTTATATTCATATATATATATATATATATTTATATTTATATAATCTCCCCTTTTTTTCTTTTTTTTTTCATTGAATGTCATTGTTTTTGGATGATTGTGTCCAAATTTAAGCCTAACCTCCCTCTCTCAAAGCTATGATTACAATATTAATCATAATTAGCTTAGTATATTGTTTAACAAATTTTATATTGGTTTAGTCCTCTTCTTCTTCTCTATACCTGATTGTTCATGGAAAATAATTATGTAATAGTCATATCTTTTTGTTGTTGTTAATTTCTTATATGTTTAGGATTCATCTCCATGTATATATCTAGAAATCAGTTTTTGTTGTATATTTTTTACTATAAAAGGGGTGATTAGTAATACCTATTTGAATCAAAGTGTTAGATAGGTTTTTTAATCTCTTCGAGGGAATGGATATCATAGAATTGAAAGGAAGCTCTTTTGCAAAACAATTGTATGTCTTTTAAGAATGATTTGAAAAAAATTATTGGATGACCAAAATAACCATTTAAAAATTTTTACCATTCTCCTAATCCCTATCTTTACGTGCTTTAATTTTCAAGACTAATTTTATGATGCTTTTAATAAGGAAAGAATGAGTGAAAAAAAGGCTAAAGGCTTATTTGCTATGAAATCCATTATTAGTTAAGTAATCATTAATTTTTAAAATTATTAATAATGTAATAAAAAATAATATTGAAAATTAGACAATTCTTACCAATTCTAGCAAAAAATTTCTTTCCAATTGATTTGTATTTGATTTCATATAACGAAATCTGATTTTAATATATGATTAAATTACTATAATTATTTGTTGTTGCAATTAGATTAATCACTATTTTTTGGCAATTCATATATGGAATTTTCTCTCTCTCTTTATGCTTCCATAAATCACTCTCAATTTTCTTTTTTTCTTTTTTCAATAATCACTCTTAATTCTCAATCAATTAATTAATTCCATAATTTCATAAATCAATAATTATTTGCCATTAATTAAAATTATGTTCTCAATATACATACACTCTCCTATTAATAATGACCAGCTAGCAAATCCTTGATTAAGTCCATTACTTTTGTATAACAAAAATAATTTTTGATATATGATTTGAATAGTTTTTCCATTGATTCTTCATGATTAGAAGTAGTTTACTTTTGGTGCTCTCAATTTTTCACATGTATTTTACCATGTTTTATCAATTTTATGCAATTTACAACAACTTTTGATTATTACCTCTATTATATTGTATATATACACACCTAATGTTCTTCTTTTCAGATTTCAATTTTTCAAGTTTTTATTCCCACCTTTGTGTCCACAATTCTTAATCTTTTATCACATAGGTTTTTTTTTCACATTCCTATCATGTTTATAATAATTTTCTCTCTAATTATTTATAATTTTCAGCAATAACAATAAAATGGTGCGGATTATATTAGAATTGGATGATATTGATTGAAGGGGGCTTATAGGGCTTTTACGTTGGAAGGAAAAAAAATCTAGAAATTAAAAGTTAAATGGAAAATTACTATTTATATTTTGTTTTAATAATGTCAAAAAAGTACAAACAATTTCCTTTTTATCAATTTTATAATAAAGTGTTAATCCTTTTTTTAAAAAAATATGTTTTCTCATGATACCATTTAGTTAATATTCTTAGTACACCAACCCTTTTTTTGAGATTAAACGGGCAACTTTTCATTAATCTATTTTTTCAATGTAAGGGACCGGGTGGGTCCTCAGGGATTCTAGTTAAATGGCAACTTCCTCCTCCTGGATGTTATTTACTTAACTCGGATGGATCTCGTCGTCATGGAATAATCATGCTGCTGCCGGGGGTCTCTTTCGAGATGCCTTGGGTGAATGGGAGCTTGGTTACATGGTTAATATTGGTGTTACCAACAGTTTAGAGGCGGAGCTATGGGGTGTTCAGCAAGGCTTATTATTAGCAAAGGATAGAGGTTATTATCCGTTAGTTGTTGAGTTAGATGCTGCCGTTGTAGTACATTTTTTGAAGAATCCTATGTCTGAGTCTCATCCCTGTTACACCTTGGTGAGGGATTGTTTGGAGTTGTTGAAGGGTGACTGGATACGGGATGTCAGACATATCTTTCGTGAGGGTAATCAGTGTGCGGATGCCTTAGCTTCTTTAGCTCATGACATCGATCAGAGACTTCGGATTTGAGATGATCCTCCTAGTCAGCTTATTCCTTTGTTGCAGGAGGATAGGGCAGGCATTGACACCCTGCGGTCCTAGTTGATAGCTTTTACTTTAACTGTTCTTTTGTATCAAAAAAAGGAGTTGGATTACAAATATGAGATGGTAGATAATTCATCCACACCCTTTGTGCACCTAAAACACATTCAGATTGAGTAATATTGTGGGTTAAAACATTCGTCCCCCGTTTAATGAAATTAAAAAGAGATAGAATCAAACTGAAATGAAATTAAATCTTTCCATATTAAATTAATAATTGATTTTCTGAAATGTAAATTAATTTTAATTAAGGAAATATTAAAAATTAATGTACCGCTAAATAAAAATTGTGAAATTAGCTGCTTAATTACCTCTAAAATTAACATTTCCTTAAATTACTATACTTAATTTCCAACATCCTAGATTATAAATATCAATGCTTTTCTTTCCATTATTCAGAAAAAAAAAACAAATATTTAGTTTTTAATATAATTAAGAGCCCAATAATTTAAGACAATTATTGAGTTAGGTATATTACTAAATTAAAAATTTGAAAAAAAAGGGAAATAATGCATATGCATGTTCGTTTTAACTACATAAATTATAACTTAATATTATCTAAAAATTCAAAAATAATAAAATATTGGTTCAATATTAGCAATTTTGTGTAAGTATATGATTGCAAGCTTAAATTACCTACACAAGTTTTTTTTGTATAACTTAAGAAAAATTATTCTATACAATATCAGTTGAATTTAGCAGACTGCATGCACGTGCGGGGTTTAAGGGTTAACATGTGTCCCCTTAGAGAATATGTATTAATATTATATATTTAATTGATGATGAAATGAGGTATGTGTCAACTTCTTAACCCGCTTATAAAGTCTAAAATTTACACTGACAATGTGTTGTATAATAAGCCTATAAGAACAATTATACAATACACCGCCAGTGGAGTTTAGCAGACTGCACGTGCCGGCTTTTAGGGTTGACATGTGTCCCCTTAAGGAATATGTATTAATATCAAATATTTAATTAATCATGAAATGGAGTATGTGTCAACTTCTCAACCCGTTTATGGACTGCAAAATTTACTTTGACAGTTTATTGTATAAAAATCCTATAAGAACAATTATACAATACACCGTCAGTGAAATTTAGCAGACTGCACGTGCCGACTTAAGGGTTGACATGGGTCCCCTTAGAGAATATGTATTAATATTAAATATTTTATTAATTATGAAATGGGTTATGTGTCAACTTCTTAACCCGCTTATGGAGTGCAAAATTTTCTTTAATAGTTTATTGCATAATAATCCTATAAGTACAATTATACAATACACCGTCAGTGGAGTTTAGCATACTGCACATCCAGGGTTTAAGGGTTGACGTGTGTCCCATTAGGGAATATGTATTACTATTAAATATTTTATTAATTATGAAATGGGGTATGTGTCAACTTCTTAACCCGCTAATGGAGTGCAAGATTTACTTTGACAATTTATTGTATAATAATCCTATAAGAACAATTATACAGTACACCGTCAGTGGAGTTTAGCAGACTGCACGTGCAGGGTTTAAGGGTTGACATGCGTCCCCTTAGGGACTATGTATTAATATTAAATATTTTATTAATTATGAAATGTGGTATGTGTTAACTTCTTAACTCGTTTATGGAGTCCAAAATTTATACTGACAGTGTATTGTATGATAATCCTTTAAGAAAAATTATTCTATACACCGTCAGTCGAGTTTAGCAGACTGCACGTGCGGGGTTTAACGGTTGACATGTGTCCCCTTAGGGAATATGTATTATTATTATATATTTAATTGATGATGAAATGAGATATGTGTCAACTTCTTAACCCGCTTATAAAGTCTAAAATTTACACTAACAGCGTGTTGTTAATAATCCTATAAGAAAAATTATATACTACACTGTCAATGGATTTTATCCGACTGCACGTGCGGGGTTTAAAGGTTGATATGTGTCCCCTTAGGGAATATGTATTAATATTAAGTATTTTATTAATTATTAAATGGGGTATGTGTAAACTTCTTAACCCGCTTATGGAGTCCCAAATTTATACTGATAGTGTATTGTATGATAATCCTTTAAGAAAAATTATTTTATACACCGTCAGTCGAGTTTAGCAGATTGCATGTATGGGGTTTAAGGGTTGACATGTGTCCCCTTAAGGAATAAGTATTAATATTAAATATTTAATTGATGATGAAATGAGGTATGTATCAACTTCTTAACCCGCTTATAAAGTCTAAAATTTACACTGACAGCGTGTTGTATAATAATCCTATAAGAACAATTATACAATAAACCGTCAGTGGAGTTTAGCAGACTGCACGTGCTGGCTTTAAGGGTTGACATGTGTCGCCTTAAGGAATATGTATTAATATTAAATATTTAATTAATTATGAAATAGGGTATATGTGTCAACTTCTCAACCCGTTTATGGATTGCAAAATTTACTTTGACAGTTTACTGTATAATAATCCTATAAGAATAATTATACAATACACCATCAGTGGAGTTTAGCAGACTGCACATGCCGGTTTTAAGGGTTGACATGTGTCCCATTAGGGAATATGTATTAATATTAAATATTTTATTAATTATGAAATGAAGTACGTGTCAACTTCTTCAATTCAATTAAACTTTTAGTTTTAAATATTGATTTTCACTATTCAATTCAATCAAAATCAATTCATTCCTTTTTATTTTACTTTACATCAAGAATTTTTTTCAACTTAATTTACCTAATAAGCTAGAGAAATAATATATAGGTATTTAGTTTAAAGGCTAATTAAGTTATATGTTTGAATGGAGTTAATTTAATGGAATAATTAAGTAAAGGAAAATTTAAAAAATTAGATATTAGGGTAATACCTCCGCCAAATTATCTCAAGTTTAGGAATAATAATAACTCGTGATTTTCTCCCATTTACATGGCATATTTTATTTACAAAGTCAAACCATGCAGTCTAATTAACAATTAACTAACAATTTATGAAGAGTTAATTACTTAATTTTTCAAAAAAAATTACTTAATTTATCAAATTATGAATAAATTGAAAGGATATATGAAACGATAATAGAAGAAATTAGTATAACAAATAAGAATATATTTTTCAATTATTAATAATTTAAATTAATATTTATGGTCAATCTATTATCTTTATTAAGTTTTAAGAGTAAGGAGTGGTAATTAAAAAAGTTGCATAAATTTTTAAGGATGAGAGGTTACTAAATTTATATGAAGTCCTAAGAAATTGTGGTGACATTTTTTTTGTTAAATGAAAATTATACTCTATCTGTCCCTAATTAGATGTACACTCTTGGTCAACCAATCTCAATGTTTAAATTTAATTTTTTTTTAAAAAAAATATGTGTTGAAAAGTTTACAATTCAAAATAATACTTTTTTCATTTACTTATATTGCAACGTTAATAAACTTTCATTACAAATTACTGTTCATTCTTTATCAAGTTTGCTGCTAATTAAAATTCAAATATTATGTGACTAATGAATTATTCATAAATAAATTATAATCTTAAATATTTATTTTAAAATTTGAACTAATCCCGGTGCAACGCACGGGTTCTATCCTAGTTACAGATAAATGAAGGTACCCTTTATCTTCCAATTTATTAATTATTTCCCAAGTTCGTAATTAAAAAAGCTAGCAAATAGATAATGGTTGAAGATAACTAAGAAATTACTTAAAAAAAAAAAAAAGATAACTAAGAAATTAGGCCAGTAGTTTCCAATTCCAACTGAAAGTCTGAAACCCTAGAGCCATTGGATTTGGTAATCAGTCCATATTTATAACTTGAGAGCTGCTAAGGGAGGCGCTGATTATGATTAGATGAGGTAATTCCAGGCCAAGCTTCCCCACGATTCATTAATTTGCTTGTTTTCCTCACAAACAAAATTGACCCAAAAAAAAATGCCGAGCTGGATGAGTCTCCCCCGCGATATTTTGGTGGAAATTTTGTGCCGATTAGCAGTGAATGATCTGCTTCGATTCAGGTGCGTTTCAAAGGGTTGTCGTGATTTAATCGACAGCCCTGATTTCGTGAAGCTTCATCTTTCCCACTCCCTCAAAACCAAATCTCATCGCTTCCTAATTGTCCTCGGTAAATCCAAGCCTTATTCTCTTGATTTGGACTCACTCGAAATTGCCCAAGTTAAGAGTAATAGTGACATATTAACAACTGATTTGTTGTTGCAAGTTAAATTTCCAATACTAGGTTCCTGCAATGGTTTAATAGCCTTAAAAACAAACAATGGAGACGACATTGTTATCTGCAACCCAACAACAAAAAAGATCCGGGAGGTCCCTAGACCTAATTCCAGTACTCTTCCTGGACATATTTTCGTGGGTTATGGATTCGGGTATGATCCGGTATCTGATGACTATAAGTTGGTGAAATTGAGTCAATCCTACAATCAGCAGAATAACGAGTACATCTCTTCAACCATAATTTACAGCTTGAAGTCTGGGTATTGGAGAAAAACTTGTCATGAAACCCCATGTTTCCCAAATCTCCCTTTCAACGAAGGTAACGCAATACTCGTTAATAATGTGTTGCATTGGATGACCGATAGAGATGAGTCAAAAAATATTGTTGCTTTTGATCTAACAAGCGAGAAATTCCATGACGTCCCACTGCCGCCAATATTATTCCTGGATAAGAAGAGTACTATATATATGGAATTGAAGGAATTGGGAGGTTGCCTTTGGATGGTTGGCAGTAGGCATTGTGATTCATGTGATGATTCTTATCTTGATATACGGGTTATGAAGGAATATGGAATACGAGAATCTTGGACTTTTCTCTGGTCTTTGGAAATGTGTGGGGATGTTCCTACTTTATGGTTTCCCGTGGCGTATTCCAAGTGTGGGCAGAAAGTTCTGTTATGGTTTTTCGATAATGCGGACGGGACCGACATGTTAGTTTGGTATAATCTCGAGGGGAAGAGGCTTGAGGACATGGAGATTCGGGATGTTCCTGTTCCAGAATACGATCCTGGAATTGATGTCTGTATCGCTAGTCTCGTCTCTCCCACGCCTGGAGGAACGACCACCAATTGTAGGCCCAAGAGGAAAAGAAGAAAAGGCAAAGCAAAAATAGTGTGATTAAGTCAGAGTTATTATCATGGACTTAGTTCCTATATATTTCAAATGTTCCTTGTGTTTTCTGAGCAGCAGGGGTGGTGAATCTTCATGGCATAAATCTGGCAGTGGGTTCTTCAAACAAAATTCTATATATGACTTTGTATCTTTAAAATTTTCCTTCCTTGTATATGCTTAATTTTCTTTTCCATTTCCCCCTTTGTTCTAACAGGAACGTACCCTTTCTAGAATTATTCCAGAAAGAAACTATTTTGGGTTTTCCAATTCATTCCTTACCAGGAATATGAATCTACAATTAATTAATTGAATATACTATATATGAGCAGAAGAGAGATAAAAATTTATCATCCAAGCAAAGCTAATATACAGCTTACAGAAACAACACTGACATCAAACATACATGAAACAAGAATTACGCAAAACACAACTAATTAATAGACATAGAATATTTAGGCACTTGAACAATTTTTTTTTTAAAGGCAAAGGAAATAATATTTATTGCTGGAAAAGACAATTAAAAGTGCAGAGAAAAAGCAAAAGCAGCCATCCAAAGCTTTCCAGCACAAAAAAACATAACACAAGGAAAAGCCACTAAAAAATGCAATGAAACAAGCAAGAAATAGCAAAAACAGCCGGCCAGGCACTTGAACAATCTTAATTACTCACAATTGGGGTCTTGGAGAAATATTTGAATGTTAAACCAGACTTATCAAACTTCCCAAGAACACTCTTCTCCAAACGCTCAACCATTGCAGGAGTGAGATAATTGTTGGAATCTCCCACCTCCCCTTTCCTAAAGAAGGCACTGTTGGGCATTCCAAAGGCTTGATACCCAGACTTGCTAATTTCCAACTCTTTCAAATTCCCAAAACTACACAACTTTATAATTTCTTCCACCACCCCTTTTTTCTCTTCCTCCTCAGAGAAAGGAAAGCCTAAGAAGTTGGCCAGAGTTTTCACATGAGAAAAGGTGTCTGCCTTAACATCTTCATATTTTAAAAACAATACCTTATTGGGATTTTCCTGCTTCGCCTTCCAAAACCCTAAGACATGATCTGAAAACGGCCCAAAGTAATGGATTCCTCTACAGAACTTGTCGAAAGCGTCATCTAGTGGAAATGGCTCCTCATTTGCAGGCCGCATGTTTTCGATGAAATGCCAAGTCGAGATGAACATATCCATGGGATTTCTACAAATGTAGACAATTTTAGCAGTTGGACATTCTCTAATGGAGGGTGGCAAGGAAGGATAAGACAAATGGGTATGCAGCAACCTTGGTTGAGGAATGTTTGAAAGATTTGGTTCTAGGTTTTTCAAGTAAAATTCTACCTCAAGGTAGGGCACAGCTTGGTGAGGAGTTAAGCTAGTGAGCAAAGGGTTGTTTTCAAGTTGGAAGTTATGGCGATTAACAATGGTGAAAATCAAGGCCTTCATCCAAGTAGTGCCACATTTTAGAGGGCTTGTAAGAAAAATATCATGGTCAAGTGCTTCAAAGTGTTTTTGGAAAGAAATCGTAGCTTTAAACAGAGGAAATGGACACCAAAAGCCTTGGTAGAAATAAACAGCAGAATTCTCATCCCGGCTAAATCCAAATCTCTCTTTGGGGAGCCTCTGCACCAATTCCTGAATTTCTTCTTCAACTCCATGGGATTTTGAAACATTGTTTTCTGGAATTGCTGTTGCCTCCATGACCAAAAAGCAGCAAGTGAAAAATTACACAAGGGTAATGACAGAATCAGACACGGAAGCAGCTTATTGCTCAACTCAAAGTCTGAAAACTAGAGCTAGTCACAAGATATTTTAAAGCCAATGACAAAGCCAACCTTATCTGTACACTAGAAAAGCCTTCTTCTGTAACTGTAACATTTTCCCGACATGGTAAAATGGTTATTCTCATCAAATAAACACATTATTAAGTCTCTCATGCTCTCCATTTGTCAAATATCAAATAAAATGGTGTCCTTTCCTTTTCTTGATTATTTGACATATGTTCCACGTTAATTTGTGCCCTTGTCAATGACATGTGGGGAGGTCTGTGCTTTTCTTGACCCACCTTGCCCTTGGGTAGGATCATTATTAATGGCCTAACCCAAGCCTCACCCACTTTCCCTGCTTCACCGTACGAGCAAAAAGAAAAAATCTTTGATTTGATTTGAGGAGATTAACACGATACACACACCAACTTTTATTAATAGCAATTGATACCCAAATGATATATTAATGCCTGCTTTGTAGGCATCATCAGATCCTCCCAATGCTGAAACTACTCAAGAAGGAAATCAAGCAGCTGGCAGCAACGCTTGAAGAAGTATGGATCTGTTTCATCAACAGGGAAGGCAATCAAGCTGCTGACTACTTTGCAAATCATGCTATTCTTTCCAAGTCTAGTACTGTTTTTAGTTATATTTTGGATGATTTCCGTACTCTACTTATGTTTGACAATTCTAGTAGTAGGTATAGTGGAACAATTAATCATAATATTTCTATTTTCTGTAAGTTGAACTAAGTTTTATATATATCATTTCGTGTTTCTTGCGAAAAAAAAAAATTGATACCCAAATTGGCCCCTAACTATTTCATTTGAGACAAGTTGGTACTTGGAACAAATAAATTCCAAACCTTTCAATAAAATAAGTTAGCTCCTTTTACATAAAACGTTAAGCATGCCGTTAAAATTGCCCACGTGGAATATCCACATGGTAGTGGGTCCCACACACTGAAGACTGAAAAAAAAAAACCTATTTTCCTCTCACTATTCTTCACTTCCAGGTGCGTTGCACGTGACCCATTCTGTTTAAATTAAAAGAAAATTAAAATAATAATTGAAATTAATTATAAATAGAGCTGTCAAAATTTGATCCAAACTCGCCCAACTCGACCGAACTCTATTTTACCAGAGAAAGTAAACGACCCTAACAACCTATATAGACCCGACAAACCTGTAACTCGAATGACACGAGAAATTAAGCAGGACGATCCGAGAATATTATAAACTAAAATTATGTTTTATTCAATAAAATTCATGTTGTTATAATTTTAACCATTCTAAATTATCATTTATTCAATAAAATTTATATTAGTTATAATTTTAACTATTATGATTAAATTTGCTAAAATTCATTATATGAACAATTATTATATGAATAAAAATACTAAATCACTTATATGAATAATTCATGATAAACTTTTTTAATTAGTAATTTATTTTTTTACATAATGAATAAATAATTAATTAATAATTTCTTAACAATTTTTTCTATTAGGAAAGAACATAAATTTAGATATTATATAACCAATATTTATTTGAACACATAACCCACTTTTTCGGGAGAATGGTGTAATAAAAGGGTAATAGATTTTTGCTTTAGAATTTACTTTTTGGGGAGAATGGTGTGTTTTACCACACAACTTTCAAGGTAATTTCAAGAGAAACTGTTAACTCTGTTTCTACTTGTATCAACACTGTATGAATTCAATCAATGACTAAGTGGGAGTATTAATCTTTGTTAATTCAACGCTACAGAAATGGAAATTCAAAATGTATGAAGCTTACACGAAAGAGACCCTGTATTATTATACTCTTCAAGTAGAGAGATTTTCTCATTGAAAATTGCTACTTAGTTTACCTTAAAATCTCTGTTCAATTAGCCAATGTTAATTCATAATTAATTTAACATCATAGCTATATTGTCTTTACTCTTTGCAAGTTTTATGAACCCCCAGCAAATCTTATTTGTACAATTGAACACCTTGTTTAAGCTACCATCACAGACAAGAAAGAGAGGCAGGATTATTATATTGTTCAAGTAGAGAGATACTTTGCTCATTGAAAAAGCTACTTAATTACCTTCAATTAGCCCATTTTAATTCATAAATTCATTGCTATTTTGTGTTTACAAGTTTGTTGAATCCCCAGGAAATCCCATATGTACAATTGATACCTTGATTTTTTTTTTTTTTTTTTGGCACCAATTGATACCTTGTTTAAGCTAGCATTAAAGTAGAATATACATGTAGCAGAAGCAAAGGTCGGTTTCCCTCAGAGTTCCCATGAATAAACCTAAGATGCCAAATCACGAACATATGCAACAAAACAAAGTCTCCAGTTTTATCTTCACAGCTTCTCGTTTTGCTATCAAAGTCTCCAGTTTCTCCTTGAACGTCTTAACAAAATCCGAAGATATGAAAATGACAAGGCAAAGCAAATGACAGAAAAACAGAGAGAACAGGGGAAGGAACAGACACGAGAATGAAAGCAACATATCCAAAATGGTGTGACTGTGAGCAAGCCAAAGAAAGAAAAAGACAGTGAGAATTTGGAAAGAAAAACAGTAGCATGTAATAGAATAGGTAGAAATTGTATTGTAGCACTCAAAACATTAGAATTTGAATCAATACAACAAAAACCCGCAGGAAAGTTCGAGATAAGTAGTTGAGTTTCTAAGTAGGTCAAATGAAGGCACGTGATATAAGTAGTTGAGTTTCTATGTAGGTCAAAGGAAGGGATAAAAATCCTCTGCCCCCATTTTTGGTGTCCCATTGTGTCTCATCCACCAAATAATGACACATGTCTTTTTTCAGTTTTTAATGTTATTCCTTGTTTATCTAGTTAAATTAAATTTTATATTTTCATTCTAAAACCCTATGGGGAATGTATTAAAAATAGGACTAACCCTTATATATAATTATTTGTTGTTAATTTGGTTTTACTATTTGTTAAAACTCGAAAATAAACAAGGTATAATGCTATGGACACGTGGCGTAATTTGTGTTGATTCCATGTAATTTTTGATGATCACAAAACATTCCTCCCTTGATATTTAATTAAGTCTAATTAAGTGTGTAGACTTCAAAGAATATCTCTTTATCTCAAATTGGAGCATAAATAATCTTTGGATAAGTGTTGAGAAAGAAAATCTTGAAGAAATTCGAAAGGAAATTAAGTGCTCAAAGATTGGAATTAAAGAAAGTTTTAGTCGATTAATACTAAAATTAAAACTGGAGTTTTCATCGATTAATACTGGCTCCGGATTCGCTGTCAACACTGCCACTTTTTCAAAGTGAAGATTTGGAGTTTTAGTCGATTAATACTGGAATTAAAACTGAAGTTTTCATCGACTAATACTTTTCTGACAGTGTCAGTCTCACTACAAGACAAAAAAACAGCTAGTTTGAAATTGTTGAAAAAGTGCTATAACGGCTAGAAAAGAGCTCCAACGGCTAGAATCTTGTGAGAGGGTATATATACACATCATTAAAGTCTTTTGGAGTGATCCAAGAGTGAGATTATTCATTGTTCATCATTATTGAAGCCAAGAAGTCATTATTTCTCTTTGTTCTTCATTTCTACACTTTGTGAGAGAAAATTGTATTGAGCTAAACTTTGTACTTGGGATCTTTGGGAGATCATTGTACTTCTATATTCATCTTTTCTTGGGTAGAAACAAGTTAGGATCAACTTGTTTTGAAGATTAGAGCTTGGGGAGAGCTCGCTTTGTAAAAGGCTTGGTGGAAGCTAGAATTTCACCGGTTTAGTGAAGTGTTTGTGAAAATCCTTGATTGGGGAGATCAAGGTAGAGGATGTAGATGAGGGGATCACCGAACCTCTATAAATTGTGAGTATTCATCTTCTCTAAACCTTCCTTTTACTTTGTGTTGCAATTTCTCATCTTTCTACAATCAAACTTCATCTATTTCATCTACACTTTCTACCCAACTTAGCAAAAGTTCTGGAGGTTGCCATAAACTCTTTAAAAGTACTATTCACCCCCCCCCTCTAGCACCATATCAAGGGCCTTACAATTGGTATCAGAGTCTTACCCGTTTTAAGGCTTAAAATCCTTGGGGAAGATCCAAATGAAACACAAAATACTCATCTACTTGAGGGTCAACCCATAGATAGACCTCCCTTGTTTGATGGCAGAAATTATGAGCTTTGGGGCACTAGAATTGCTATATTTATCAAAGCTTATGATTATGAGGTATGGGATGCAATTATGGATGGTCCTTTTGTGCCTACAAAGAGCTCTAATGCTAGAAGAAAGAAGAATGCAAAGAATAGGAGTGAATGGTCAATGGAAGAAAAGCGAAAAGTGCAAGCAAATTTCAAGGCCATAAATGTTCTTCATTGTGATTTAAGCCAATCCAATTTTGATCAAATTTCAACATGCTCAAATGCCAAAGAAATTTGGGAGAAGTTGAAGAAAGATTACTCCACAGCAAAGGTTGAGGCATCCAAAGCTAAAGTGGAAACTAATCTTTGCTTGATGGCCATAGAAGATGAAATTGAGTTAACTCCTAATTTGCCCATTATTTTTTAGAATGAGGATATGCAAGATGATTATGATAGTTTATGTGACGAATTTGATAAACTTATTTTAAAATACAAAGTTTTGAAAAAGAAAGCCAATGCATTGAATGATGATCTTGAAAAGATTAGAATTGATTTTCAAAGTGTTTTTGATAATAGGAATATGCTTCAAGTAGAATTAGAACATGCAAAGAATGATTATGATGTCTTGAAGCTAGATTTAGAGAGTAAGAGTAAAGCCTTGCAAGAGGCACTTG
>AWWV01005148.1:0-11116 GCA_001974805.1 Corchorus capsularis | reverse complement strand
TTTGATCTATATACATCATACACTGCTGATTGGAGAGATACTCTCAATCTGACCTTCCTTGATTCTGATCCTGACTATAATGAAATGCCAGAAGTGTGCAGGTCAGTAACTAAAAACTAATTTACTTTCGGTATCGGCCTGTTAGTCAATTCAGATTCTGAATCACTGTTTAATTATCTGAATATCTCAATTATAGTATTCATTATGAGATAGTTTTGTTTGTGAAAATCTTGAAATTTGACCAAACCATCACCACATGATTAATGGGAATTCAGCTGATAAAGGAAATTTGTTCTGTTTGTTGGAATTTGCAGAAAACCAGCAATGGATTATATCAAATGCATGAAGAAATTAGGGGTGACTTTGTTTGAGTTGCTATCAGAGGCACTTGGGTTGCAACCAGACCACCTTGGCTCACTGGGATGCACTAGAGGGTGCAGTATTGTGTGCCACTACTATCCGGCTTGCCCCCAGCCAGAACTGACTTTGGGAGTAAGGAAGCATGCCGATGCAGGCATGTTGACTCTGCTTTTGCAGAACGAAATCAGCGGCCTCCAAGTTCTCCGTGAAGGCCAATGGTTTGATGTTCAACCCATTCGAGGAGCCTTGGTTGTAAACATCGGAGATCTTCTTCAGGTTTGATTCAGATGCTTCTGCTTAATTTGATCAAACTTTCCTTCTCATGATATAACTATTTTAGTAACTTTTTGTGTTGTGATGGTAGATGATATCTAATGACAAGTTCAAGAGTGTGAAGCATAGGGCATTAGCCACTCCTGTCGGACCTAGAATTTCTGTGGCATGCTTTTTCTCAGGACATGCTACCTTGCTTGACCAGCCTCTCGGCCCAATCAAAGAGTTAATATCAGAGGCGAATCCTCCCCGATACAAAGAAGCCGTGTTAAAGGAATATATAGCCAAATTTCTATCTAGCGCACTCGACAAGAAGGCTCCCATAGATTACTACAAGATATGAATCCAAGTATCAATGCCATGGCAAGCCAATGCATAAGAAAGGTTAATTTTCAGCATTTGTTCTGTTTGTAGTCTGCCCAACTTAAATTTTAGTCTGCGTTGATCATGTGTACATTAGATAAAACCAGAGGTGAATAAAAGAAAGTGTTTGATAAAAATAATAGGGTGGTAAGGTGAAAATAAATAATTATTGTTTATCAAGTAAAGTTTTGCATCAGAAGAGTGGGGCTTTTTCTAAGTTATATTAATCATGGGATCTATCAGAATAGTTAAAGAAAAAGTTAATGATAGAGAATTATAAACTTGTGACATATCAAATCAACAATGTCAATAATGTTGGTTAAGTTTTCATCACTTGCATTGATTCAGCCATTGGTTTAGCCTAAAATTAACTGCGTTTTTGGTGTTTCTGCTCATTTTGCAACTTCCTCATTCCAAGACGCAAGGTGTGGGTTTCTCCTCAAGAAGTTGTATGGTCAATCTACCACTACATCTACTACACAAGCAAATTGTATTCTATAGGAGAAATGAAAATCTAAATAATGTCTTGGATTTCGATCGTATGACTATGCTCACAGGGTTTTTTTTTTTTTTTTTTTTTTTTTTTTTTTGTAAAAATCTACTGAAGATAGAGCAAAAACTAGTAGGACCCAAAAAAATATTTGTATAGAGAATTACCAGAGCACTATACATGGAACAAGGATAAGAAGGAATTGATAGAAAGGCGCAATAGACAAGTGATTGGAAGGTAAATAGTGCAAACCCGAGAGGAGGAGAAATACTCTGTCTTAGATTATTGTTGAATCATGTTAGAGGGCCTACTTCCTTTGAGGATCTTTTAACTATCGGTGGTAGAAAATATCACTCTTTCAAAGAAGCTGCAGACAAAAGAGGACTTTTAGGGTTTGATGAAAGCATATCCGAATGCTTAGATGAAGCAATTACATATCAAATTCCACAAGCACTTTCGCAAGTTGTTCGCTATTATATTGAATAAGTGCCAACCAACGAATGTGAGGAAACTTTGGGACAAATGTCTGAAGACTACAGAAGAATGTATCAAAACTCAAAACAAAGTGGCTAAAATTACATAAGCACATTAAAAAGCATTAACAACTACTTGGAAGGTATGTTATCAAAGCTAATGATGTAATTTATTTCATTAATATGAGTTTTTTCATGATTTTATATGCTGACGTTTTTCATTCAACATTTATCATTCAAAGGTATGGACAAAAATACCATCAAGAATTATGATTTACCTTCATTAGAAGTTGAAGATATAGAAGCTGGTATGAAAATTCGAAGGGAAATATTGGACGAACAATCAGCAGAAATATCTCAAGAAGATTATGATACAGAAATAAGGTTGAATCCTAAACAACTTATTGCATTTCAAAAAAAATTGGAACGAATAAATTCATAAAAAAGTGGAGCATTTTTCATTGATGGTCCTGGAGGAACAGGGAAAACATACCTTTATCGAGTGTTACTTGCTAATGTTAGATCAAAAAGGATGACAACAATAGCAACAACAACATCAAGTGTTGCAGCCGGAATATTCCTAGGAGGTCGAACAAGACATTCAAGGTTTGTTTTGCCACTAAACCCAACTGAGACATCTTTATGTGGCTATCCAAAACAAGAAAAGCACATAAAGAAAAGCACAGCTTAAAACTCCAATGTCTAAAAGGTTTTCAGTTCAGACTTTGAAACGAAGTTTACGAGATACCATGGACAATTCTAAAATTTTTGGTGTAAAAGGAAAAGACTGTGGCCTTTGATCAATACTCAATAAAATTGATTGCCTTTCAAAAAAAAAATTATTATTCATGAATGTCAATTGCAGGATGCCACAAAAGAAAGAGGGGACCAAGATGACAAGATGCATTTGATGCAAAATCAACAATTCAAATTCTCAATTAGAATGAGTGAAAAGCATAAACTTGATGATTTTTTTTGAAAGGCAGTAAATTTTGTTCCATTAATAAAGGAAAGCGTGAACTAGAAAAAAATGTCTAGTACAAACAAAGATACAAAGACAAGCTATCTCCAAGACAATCCATAAAAGAAAAACCAACCATAACTAAAACAAAACAAGAAAGCAAAGCTTGTCACACCGCAACAAAACTTACGAACCTAAACCCACAACCCAAAAGCTGCTTCAAAATACATAAATTTGATGATGATAAAAGAAGCAGTTTGGTTGCATCAAAAATTGAAAGAATTGAAGAAGAAAACCAGCCTGCCACCAAATCGAAGAAGCGAGTACTGAAAAAGAAAGTAAAGATGGAAGAAAAAACAATTCGAAATAAAGATTTGATAGTGATTGTGGATGATTTGTCGGCTCAATGAACCAGCAAATCGAAGAAGAAACGTACAAGAAAGGCAAAAATGGTTATGCCCAATGATGAAGAGGATGATCTACCTTTAGCTAATTTCATTACAAAACTTCCCATTAAGAAGGTTAAAATAGAGAAACAGTAAATGGAATAGCATTATTTTATTATTTCTATTACTTAGATTAGATTTTTGTTACATGAATTTTTTTTAATGATAATTTTTTATTATATATATCAAACCAATTTTATTTCTTACTCCATCCGATCCAGAATAAGTGTCACATTAGGAATATCACACATATTAAGACAATAATTAATTCACTTTAAATTTAGTAAATAAATATTTTAAATGACCTAAATACCCCAACCTTTTTATTAATTACATTTATCTTCTCTCTCCCTAACTCTCCATTGATTAGGGGTATATATGGTACTACAAATTGTATTGGTTTTATAAGTGTGACACTTATTATGAAATAAACCAAAACTTAATTTGTGACACTTAAAATGGATCGAAGAGAGTATATAACATTATTTTATTATTTCATTTACTTAATTAATTTTCAAAACATAAATCATTTGTACTTAAATTTATGATCCACGTGCGAATACTAATATATATGCGCATTGCGAGCTTTGGTTTTTATCAGGTTTCAAGGAAAGAACCAGAATCTAAGCCATGGCGTCCGATTCAGGTTAGAATCAACACTAATATTATTTGTATCTCACTGTCATTGAAGTTTTAAGTAGTGGTAGTGAGTTTGATACGTTTTGTTCTGTTGTGTTCATGCAGCCTCATTTGCAGCTTTCATCTGTAAAGAATTCATCAAATGAAGTTCATGCTGAGACTTCTTTTCAACAACTGAAGAATCCTGCTACTGTAAATTTCAGCAGCTATACAATGAAAGGTGAAACGCAGGATAACTTGCCTCAAATATGGAATGGATTTGTTTAAGAAGGTAGGTTTCGGACTCACATTTATCACAATAAGATTCAGCCAAGAATTTCTGTATCATTTTTGTATACTCATCAAGTTTTTTTTGTTGAGTTTTTCAACTTTGCAGTATTTCAAAGGAAATTTCAAGAACAAGGCCAACAACAAGAAGCTTGGATTTGGACAGCATTATTTACCCTTCATAGATTTTCATAAACTAACAGTAGCCCCTTAGTTATTTTTTCATATTTTTCAAACTCTTGATAGACAAAATTACTATACTTCAACTTGGTCCAGTTTGATGTGATTTGTCGGAGATTTCTATATGAACTGTGTTTAATGTTGCAAGCTGGCGTGGCCATATGTACAACTCCTTAACCATGTGGTTTTGCCTTTCATATGGCTAAAACCCATTATGAAGACTGGAATGTGATGCAGAGCAGAGCAGGTTGACTTGGGACCAATTCTGCCATCTTACATAAATCCTGTGAAAAATGTGGGCAAATATCGTTTAAATTATTGTATTCATATACCAATTGTCTTTATTTATTCCCTTTTTGCCCCCTAAACTTGTCTAAAATTGACCTTTTATCCCCTAAACTTTATTTGGGACTTTTTGCCCCCTAAACTTGCAATATGAGAACATGTTAGTCCCTCTCAAATAATATCACTGACGTGGCAATATCATGTCGGACCAAAAATGTCATGTTGCAATGCCACATTGGATCAAAATGTCACGTGGCAAGGCCACGTCAGACCAAGGCACTGACGTGGCAATGACACGTCAGCAATATTGTTTGAGAGGGACTAGTATGTCCTCATATTGCAAGTTTAGGGGACAAAAAGTCAATTTTAGATAAGTTTAGGGGACAAAAAGGAACTTTAGTCGTTTTTAACTCATTCGGATGCAAACTTATCTTCAAGAAGTATATTATATTATCAGAGAAAGTCTTTGAAAAGCCTACCTTGTACCTTGTAAAGAAAGAAAGAGCATATCAGGCAGTGGGGGAAAATGGCAGCCGAAACATTAATGAATTATGACAGAGCTAAAGAGTTGAAGGATTTTGATGACACAAAAGCTGGTGTGAAAGGGCTCATAGATTCTGGGATAGTTAACATCCCCAAGATGTTCATACGAGCAGCTGAGGAACTTGCCGAAGAACAGATCAATCCCTGTCAGAAAAACACTGAAGTTCCAACCATAGATCTCAGCAACATCCAAGAAGGTAGTTGGCGTAAGCAGATTGTTGATCAAGTCAGGGTTGCATCAGAAGTGTGGGGCTTTTTCCAAGTAATCAATCATGGGATCCCTTTAAGGGTGCAGGATGAGATGATTGATGGGGTAAAAAAGTTTCATGAGCAAGAGTTGGAGTTGAAGAAAGAGATATATAGCCGTGACCGCAGAAATACTGTGAGATTCAACTCTAACTTTGATCTTTATAATTCAGAAACTGCTGATTGGAGAGATAGTCTCAACCTTTCTGTCCAAGATTCTGATCCTGACCCTAGTGAAATGCCAGCAGTGTGCAGGTAAATAACTAAACACCCTATATTTTTGTTCTTAGTTTTTGTTACTAGCCTGTTAGTCAGTTTGGACTCTGAACCACTAATTATTTATCTCAATATCTCCATTATATTCTTTATGAAATAGTTTTATCATTGTGAAAATATCGAAATTAGACCAAACCATTACCACATGATTAATGTTACTTTAGCTGATATAGGAGTATATATACATCAGTACAGAATTTTCAAATATCTCTCAAATCTAGGCTACCCCTACATCATTTTGCAGAAAACCAGCAATTGAGTATTTAAAATACATCAAAATTTTAGGGGAGACTTTGTTTGAGTTGCTATCAGAGGCTCTGGGACTTGAGCCATACCACCTTGGCTCAATGGGATGCACTAAAGGGTTTAGCACGGTGTGCCACTACTATCCAGCTTGCCCCCAGCCAGAACTGACTCTGGGTGTAAAAAAGCATGCAGATCCTGGCTTATTGACTTTGCTTTTGCAGAACGAAATCAGCGGCCTCCAAGTCCTCCATGAAGGCCAATGGTTTGATGTTCAACCCATTCGAGGAGGCTTGGTCGTAAACATAGGAGATCTTCTTCAGGTTTCATTCATATGCTTCTTCTGCTTGAATATTAATTTGTTCAAACTTTCCTTCTTACATAACTACTAACATTTTGTGTTGTTATGCTTATGGTAGATTATATCAAATGACAAGTTCAAGAGTGTGAAGCATAGAGTATTAGCCACTCCTGTTGGACCTAGAATTTCTGTGGGATGCTTTTTCTCAGGACATGCTAGCTTGCTTGACCAGCCTTTTGGACCAATCAAAGAGTTAACATCAGAGGCAAATCCTCCTCGATACAAAGAAGCCGTGTTAACGGAATATACGGCCAAATTTGTATCTGGCGCACTTGATAAGAAGGCTCCCATAGACTACTACAAGATATGAATCGAAGTACCAATATGCCATGGCAAGCCAATGCATGCACAAGAAAGGTTAAGCATTTCAGCATTGTTCTCTAATTAGTCTGTGTTGATCAACTGTGCAGTACTCTAATTATTACTTTATTTTATGAAACCACTTATATTTGCTCAATAAGTACTCTTGCAAAATGAAAATTCTCAAAGTGTGACATGGAACTCTTCAAGAAGTTTGTGGCTTAATAAAGGCTTTTCACTCTGTTCGCCATCAAAAAAATTGTGCTGAAACCAGCCGGTCTGATAGAACTGTAACATGCCTGAAGTTTAATCTACTTTGGGTACTGATACTAAAGCAAATGCAGACATGTAACCAAGTAAATGAGCTTCTTAGATGGAACCATATTGATGTGAATTAATTGCCATGCATACTACGTACTGAAATAGGTTTGAAGACCCTGAATGAAATTAAATTTTATTTCACCCGTTACAATCACCAACTATTTTCCAAATAGAAATGTCATAATGTACAGGTCATAGTAGACTAATTCAATCAATACCTGGTGAGACTTAATGATTATTGGATCTTTTTTACTTCTATTAACAAAGATTCCCACACGCAAGGGCCATTGACATGCAGATGAAGTTAAAGGCTAGCTAATTATCTGCTCTTATCTGCAAAGTTGATTCCTAGGATTAGTTTCACTGTTTTTTTAATTCAACTTGTAACTATAAAGGGTTTGAAACTCCCACTGAAACCCTTTGAAAATCTCATCTTAGTTAGAGAGAAATGGCTTCCCAAGTCTCAGTTGACTATAACAGAAATGAAGAGTTGAAGGCTTTTGATGACACAAAAGCCGGTGTTAAGGGACTTGTAGATTCTGGTATAGTTAGCATCCCCAAGATATTCATCAGACCAGCTGAGGAGCTTGCTGAGGAACAGATCAATTCATGCCAGAAAAACATTGAAGTTCCAATCATAGACCTAAGCAACATTCAAGAAGGCAGCACGCGTAAGAAGATTGTAGATCAAGTTAGGGTAGCATCAGAAGAGTGGGGGTTTTTCCGATTCATGTGTTCAACAGAAGAAACCAAGTTACAAACTTGCTCGATTTCTGTGTTGTTGCAGCTTATATCTGATGATAAGTTCAAGAGTGTGGAGCACCGGGTTTTGGCAAATTATGTCGGCCCTAGAGTATCTGTAGCTTGTTTTTTCACTCCTCATCTTTACCCCTCAACAAGGATCTATGGCCCAATCAAGGAATTGTTATCAGAAGAAAACCCCCCTGTATACCGCGATACATCAGTGCAGGACTTCATTAGCTACTATGATTCAAAAGGTCTCGATGAGAAATCCGCACTTACACACTTCAAGTTACAAAGATAGCTACCGTTATATATATGGCTTTGGTTGAATAATCAATATTGATCTTCAGTTTTCATCACAACAGTGAAGGGTATGTGTGTATTGTAAGCTTAAATAAAAGAGAAATCAATTGTGATGCATTTCTTGATGTTATGGCCTCCCTTTGCATTGAGTTCTTACAAAATAAAATAAAAGAACAGATTATGTACACATTCCATGGGAGATTTCATTTTCTATACCCTGCTTTCAAGTATTGCAAAAAGATATAGTACTGATTTGCAGTAACTCCAACATTAATGTTTTGTGAATCTCTTTCATTTCATTTGGTTAAGAATTGTAGTTAAAGAAAACTTTACTAACATTGACATACACATCAACCATGGGGTGCCACAAAGGGTGTCGAATTTTCTTTGTTTGTTTGATGAACAATCATAGGGAAGCAGAATATGGCAGTTTATCTGAACTATGGGAGCTGAAGTATAGATTTGAATTTGAGTGATAAACCTTGAACATAAATAACCCGTTTCATTCTGAATGTTAATATTATGCAGAGATATAACAATGGAGTACTCAAAAGAAGTTCATAAATTAGGGACAACTTTATTTGAGTTGCTCTCTCAAGCACTTGGCCTAAAGCCTGACCACCTTTTAGGATTGGATTGTGCAAAGGGGCATTGTCTTCTGAGTCATTACTACCCTGCATGCCCGGAGCCTGAGCTGACTATGGGGACTACAAAGCACTCTGATCCTGACTTCCTTACCATCCTACTTCAAGACAATATTGGTGGACTCCAAGTTTTCCATCAAAATCAGTGGATTGATGTTCCTTCTGTTCCTGGGGCTTTAGTCGTTAACATTGGAGATCTCTTGCAGGCAAGCTACTGTTCTATTAAAATGCATTCTGCCTTGATATATCCATCTTTTCATGCATGATCCTCAGTATCTTTTTTTTTATCATCATCATGTTAGAACTAGGTTCCTGCACTTGAAAAAAATATCCTGGGAAAAGATAATGGCACATTTGCCGGCGAACATGCAAAACTGGACTTTGATAGATGTAGCCCTGTAGTTTGAATTTGAGGTTTTGCTCAAATAACAGGTCATAGTCTAATTTGAGTCAACACCTTGGTATATGAATCCTCCAATTTGGAGGAGAAAGAAGAAAAAGAAAGGAAGAAAGAGCCTTTCTTTAAAAGACATATGCTGCCCTAAGAGCTAGAAAATCCCGGGTTCCTGACTTAGCATATTATCTAATTATATGTAACCTTCCTTCTAGAAAATGGAACATAGTCATTAGCAGAAATAGTTTCAGCCATTATCTCTTGATCATCTTCTGAAATCCATACGGGAATCTATCACAATGATTAGCAGTTAGCAGAGAAGCATGCCACTTCTTTGTGTTCTAAGTAATCATGACTTCCACATCCTCAATTCTGTTAACAGCTAATATTTTGTTCTAGTCAGCCTTAAGAATTCAAGGGAAACCTTTCCATTTTTAAAAGAAAACATAAGCTTAAAACAGTTCATAATTCATAAGGGCACCAAGTTAAAAAAATGTTAACAAACTGACTTCATTTCTGCGATGCTGCAGCTTATATCTAATGACAAGTTCAAAAGTGTGGAGCACCAAGTTCTGGCAAATTACGCCGGCCCTAGGGTATCAGTAGCTTGTTTTTTTTACTCCTAATCTTTACCCCTCAACAAGGATCTATGGTCCAATCAAGGAATTGTTATCAGCAGAAAACCCCCTGTATACCGCGATACCACAGTGCAGGACTTCATTAGCCACTATGATTCAAAAGGTCTTGATGAGAAATCCGCACTCACACACTTCAAGTTACAAAGATAGCTACTGTTATATGGCTTTGGTTGAATAATCAAATCTTGATCTTCAGTTTCATCACAACAGTGAAGGATATGTTTGTATTGTAAGCTTTAATAAAGGAGAAATCAATTGTGATACACTACTTGATGTGATGGCCTCCTTGCATTGAGTTCTTACAAAATAATAAAATGAAGAACAGTTTATGTACACAAACAAGCCATGGGAAATTTCTTTACCCTGCTTTCAAGTATTGTAGAAACTCCACCATTGATGTTTTGTGAGTCTCTTTCAATTCATTTGACTGACAATGGTAGCTAAAGAAAACTCTTTAAACAATACTACTATCTTTGACATGGACATCTGAAGTTTCTCAGCATTTTCATTGGATATTAGTCTAACTGGTCAATCTGCTTTTAGCCATTGGATACTCAAGAAGAATTTTTGCTTTAAAAATTGTTGTTTGGATAAGAATCACGTGGGCTAAAACCCCATCATTAAAAATTGGATTGTGATGCAGAGCAGGTTGACTTAGGGCCAATTCTGCCATTGTACGCAAGATCTGGAAATTTTCGTTTATTGTCTTTGCTGTGTTTTGATTCTTTCAGCGCAAACTTATCTTCAAAAAGTATTTCAATTATAAAAGAGAGTGTTTGAAAAGCTTGCAGCAGATCAGTCAGTGGGAAAAATGGAAGCCGAAACATTAGCGAATTATGACAGAACTAAAGAGTTGAAGGATTTTGATGAGACAAAAGCTGGAGTCAAAGGGCTCGTGGATTCTGGGATTGTTAACATCCCCAAGATGTTCATACGACCAGCTCAGGAACTTGCCGAGGAACTGGTCAATCCTTGCCAGAAAATCACTGAAGTTCCAACCATAGATCTCAGCAACATCGAAGAAGCTAGCCGGCGTAAGCAGATTGTAGATCAAGTCAGGGTTGCATCAGAAGAGTGGGGTTTTTTTCCAAGTAATCAATCATGGGATCCCTTTGAGTGTGCTGGATGAGATGATTGATGGGGTTAAAAAGTTTAACGAGCAAGATTTGGAGTTGAAGAAAGAGATATATACCCGTGACCCGAAAAAGAAAGTGAAATTCAATTCTAACTTTGATCTATATACATCATACACTGCTGATTGGAGAGATACTCTCAATCTGACCTTCCTTGATTCTGATCCTGACTATAATGAAATGCCAGAAGTGTGCAGGTCAGTAACTAAAAACTAATTTACTTTCGGTATCGG
>AWWV01005137.1:0-16931 GCA_001974805.1 Corchorus capsularis | reverse complement strand
AAAAATCGAATATGACAAGACAAGACATGCATAATAGGCGGATCGAAAAAGCACAGTACAGATCTAGAAGATGAAAGCAATAATAAATTTCTTTTTCAAAGGATACGATCTGCAGGGGGAGCAACTGTGGCCGCCATCACTAAACCAGATCGAATTTCTACAAAGTACAACCCTAAAATAAAAATCCGAAAACTCTGATATGGGGTTTTAGAAGAAAGGGAGAGGGACCAATAACACTCTCAGCCTCAGCCTCAGCCGCCAAGAGAGAGAACAAAAAAAAAGGAGTTTTGGGGTTTAGGGGAAAAGAGAAAAGAGGGTTTTTGCCATCCAAATGCGGTGATTCAAATAGCAACCACGGGAGCTCTCTAATTATTTTAATCTTTCATTCTCACCCGTCTTTTCATCTAACCGTACCTTCTAATTGGTTCTTCTCTTACGTGGCACTATTTCATTCGTTAGTTCGCATCATCAATTCATTGTTTCTTATGTTTCTCTCTCTCCTATTCTGTTTCTTTATTGGTGGGTGACATAGATTGTGTGACTGTCGGGGACGATTAGGAGTATTTACTATTCAAAAGAAGTCGTGCCCTTTGGTGGAAAGCTAATTGCTTGGAATTGGAAAACCCTAATTTACAAGATGAACAACAGAGTTTGTCATTTCTTCAATTGAGGATACTGTGATGATACCACATACTCTATTTGCTTGATTACAATTACATATATTAAAATTAAAATTTTGTAATGATATATTATCAAAAATTTTGGATTTATTCATAATTTTTTATGGATTTGATTTTCTTTTTCGTAATATAAGATAATTAAAGAGGTTTAAATCTTTAGTCTAATATATGTACTTTGACATCTTCCTCCAAAGGTGGTACAATAACTTTTTCGCGTCAAGTTAATTAGAAAATCTGCGTATCAATATGACGGATCTCTAACCCAGCCTTCCTGTATAAGTGATAAAGCATCTCAAACTATGTGTTATATAAGAGACGCTATATTAATCAAAGACTCCTAGTTGTACCAATCAAATGTAACTAAACTATAATAGCAATACCAATTTGTTTAAACTATAGAGATATTGTGCCTTGTCTCATTCAAAACTATATGTAATATAGTTCACATATATGTTAGGCACCACTTAATAGTCTAAGCTTTTAGCTTCTTCAATCCTCCATGTACGTATTAATTTGGATATATCTTAATATATTGTATATGTATTCCTATTTTCTTAACACATGGATATATTACAAATCTTAATATACACACACATATATAATAAATAGGTTTATTAGCCTTTTTGCCCCTAACTATTGTACAATGACATTTTGCCCTCTAAACTTCAAATTGTGACAACTTGCTCCCTGAATTTCCAACTTCAAGCTATTTTTTCTCCTAAACTTCCAAGTTCATGACAATTTACCCCCTGAAGGACGACAAATTGTCATAAATTTGGAAAGTTAATGGGGCAAATTGTCACAATTAGAAGTTTAGGGGCCAAAATATGCTTAGGCTCATTGTCCATGGGGCAAAACGGCTAGTAAGTTGTATATTATATATAATATATACATATACCATGGTCGATTGATGGAGCTCTCATGGCAACGATCCCATGGCGACCAAACAGGAGGCTTAGTGAGGTACGCCTGTTTTATATGGATATGTGGGTTCAACTTTGGTATCTCCCTTTTGAATATCAGCAGCCTGAGATTGCAAGGAGACTAGCAAGAGCGGCAGGGGAGGTTGTTAGAGTGGACTGGGCGAATGTTAGAAGAAGAAATATACGCTTCATGAGAGTTAGAGTGAGAATCCAACCAGCTGAGCCTCTATCACCAGGCACCTTCTTGAAACGAGATGACGGGGTTGTCCAGTGGGTGCGTTTTAGATATGAGAGGCTCGAGAAGCACTGTGTGAGATGTGGGATTATAGGGCACAGCTATTCCAACTGCCCTCATGACAATGCTGAGATCGAAAGAATGTTAGATAGGCACCTACATGAATTGGTTTATAGGACAGGTAACCCTATTTTCCATGATACTCAAAATGTGTTATATGATCAATATATTCGAGCTTTCTTTAGCAGAAGAAGCAGAAGGACTACCAGAGTCCATTACAGCAACAGAAGGGGGCAACAACAAAATAATCGCAGGAACAACAATCCTCCCTCCCCTCAGCCACAAAGCCCAAGGCAGAGCCTAATGCTGGGCTATAATGGCCCTCCAGATGAAGAAGACAGAGATGCAATTGACACTCGTTTTGAGATACATGGAGACCCAAGTCAGAATGAGGCACACAACACCAACAGGGATGATGTTGAACCATTGCTGACTGAGCCAATGCAA
Organism: Corchorus capsularis; assembly: GCA_001974805.1. Lineage (NCBI taxonomy): Eukaryota > Viridiplantae > Streptophyta > Magnoliopsida > Malvales > Malvaceae > Corchorus > Corchorus capsularis. Next base: position 14,586 of record AWWV01005137.1, on the reverse strand, counting down.
GCAGAACCACTACCAATCCCAGCATCAATTACACAAACCACAGTGGCACTTTCGAACCAGGGGCAAACCAACAATGCAACAACAAATTCAATGGGAGGAAGCACAGTAGCTGCTGGTGATGCTGTACAGCTGACTAATTTATCCCAGGAGATCCCAAGATCAGCTAATGCAGTTTAAATGCCTCATTCGACAGGAATTTCAATCCAACTGAAGCTTTCAGTGAATCAGCTACAAGGATACAAAGAATTCAGAATTACTTTCATGAAGGAGGGCCTCATACTCTAGCAGAGATACAGGAAATGAGAGTTGCCATTGTGGAGGAGAAATTGAAATTTGAGCTCATCTGCAAAGAGTTGGTCAGACATGGACAAGCCATGGTGCAAGAGATCCACAACAGAAACCAAAATGATCCTTTGACTCAACCAGCATCAAATGACCCTAGATGGATTAATATACCTGGTGGGGGTATTGGTTTTACTAATGCAAGAGTGGCAATTGAGAAACAGAAGGATCTTGCTGAATCTAGTGCAATGGGAGCAAACATAGGTAAGGAAAAGGAACATGAGCTAATGAGAGCACAAGAGCTTTCTTTTCAGCTGAAAATGGCATTTGATGAAAGCATTCAAGCTCATGGTTTAAAGGAAAGCTTACAAAGGTTTGATATTTCAGCAAGCAATGCCTTAGTTCCAGGAGGTCAAGGAAACACAAACCAGAACCAAGTGCAGATATCAACTACATCACAGCCTATGGAGGATGTTTGTCTTACTAATACAGCTGATATGGTTACTGCATTTTTGAGAGAGTCCCCCTCCCCAACTCTTCCTCATGGACACAGACTTGGAAGTGTAGAGAGGGAGGAAAGAGCTAAAAGGAAAAGACAGGAGGATGGAGCTGAAGGAGCGGAAACAGAATTAGGAAGATCTATAAGGCAGAGATTGGAGGTGCTGGCAGTTGATGGGGTTGCTTCTACTTCGCAAACTTCTGAGGGTGTTAGGCAGGCTGTCCCGGATCAGCATCCCAAGCAAGTATGAGTTTTCTAAGCTGGAATGTCAGAGGAATTGGTCGACCTCTAGCTATAGATTATGGTAGAGACCTTATTAGGAAGCTTAATTTATGTTTTATCTTTGTTATGGAAACCAAAACTAGTGTGGCTAGGGCTAGTGCTTTGGTTAGTAGTTAGGGTTTACCTCATTTTGAGGGTGTTTCCAGTGTGGGAGTTAGTGGGGACATCCTGTTTTGTTGGAATGATGAGGTTGTAGTTAAGATTCAGTCTATGAATAAGAATGTAGTTCATCTCTATATCCAGTATAATGGTAGGACCTTTTGGCTCACTTGTCTTTATGGGGCACCTGAACACCATCACAGATATCAGGTGTGGAGACAACTATGCTCCATTAGCTCTAACATCCCAAACAACCAACCATGGCTCATAATGGGAGATTATAATCAAGTTCTCAAAGCAACTGACAAATTGTCCTCTTGCAGCAACTCATTACAAGGGGTTGATGCTCTAAGAGACTGTCTCAACTTTTGTTGTATGTCTGAAGTCAAATCAAAGGGGCTTCATTTCACTTGGTCTAATAGGAGAGATGAGAAAGTTCTAACATGGGAGAGACTTGACAGAGCTTTTGCAAACCCGGAATGGTTTGAGATGTTTGAGGATTGTCTAGTGGAAAATTTACCAATTGTTATTTCTAACCATGGCCCGATGGTAGTACACTTAGACAAGAAATCTGAATTCAGAAAGAGGCCTTAAAGATTTGAGCTGATGTGGACAACCCACCCACAATGTCAACAAGTAATCCAAGAAGCTTGGAATCAACAAGTAAATGGATCTACTGCTTTTAAGCTTACAAGGAAAGTAAAACAAGTCAGGCAGGCTTTGAAAAGATGGAATAAAGATGTGTTCGGGAATCTCTTCTCAAGAAAAAAGATGCTGGAAAAGAAACTAGAGGCTGTACAATGTGACCGTTTGGCTACTGGTGATACCTCTATGGAAAGGGAAATGAGGAAGGAAATGGAGACCATTCTGGAGCAAGAGCAACTGCTGTGGCTCCAAAAATCAAGAGCAAACTGGTATGTCAAGGGAGAAAGGAATACAAGGTTTTTTCATGTCACAACAAAGAAGAGAAGGGCAAGGAATAAAATCACTCGCATTAAAAGAAAAGATGGGGGTTTTGCAGAGGAACCAAAGGACATAGAGAAAGAATTCCTGGACAATTTCAAAGAAATCTTTTCTTCTCAGGGTGATGCTTCTGCGAGCAATATCTCGAATGTGTTGGAACATTTACCAATCCCAGGCCTGACTCCAGAACATGTTGAAGCTCTCAACAAACCTTTCACAATAGAGGAAATTAAACATGCTCTTGCACAGATGAATCCTTATAAAGCTCCAGGTTATGATGGTAAGGCTGCAGATTTCTTCCAAAAATATTGGAACATTGTAGGATAACTAACATCTGATGCTATCCTTCATTTTTTCAATTCGGGATTTCTGCTCAAGGAACTCAATAGAACTCTTATTACACTGATCCCAAAGAAAAAAGCACCTGAGGAGGTTTCTGACTTCAGACCAATAAGCTTATGCAACACTATTTACAAGCTTATTTCCAAAATGATGGTTAATAGGCTGAAGATGGTGCTAGCTGAAGTATCTCTCCTCTTCAAAGTGCTTTCATCAAGGGCAGAAACATTACTGACAACATTATTCTTGGAGGTGAAATTCTGGATACTCTTATGAAGAGAAAGAAAGGAAAGGGAGTGTTAGCTGCATTGAAATTGGACATGAATAAGGCTTATGACCGGATAAGCTGGACTTTTATTGAAGCAGTTCTTATGAAGATGGGTTTTCCAACACATTGGATACAGTTAGTGAAGTAATGCATCTCCACTGTCAGTTTCCAGCTGATTCTTAATGGTGGCCTTTCTGAGCAGTTCTTTCCAAGCAAGGGTCTCAGACAGGGAGACCCTTTATCACCATATCTCTTCATCATATGTCAAAATGTCTTGTCTATAATGTTGTTGAAAGAACAGGAAAGTAGAGGAATTCAAGGCATCAAAATGAGTAGATCAGGGGAGCCAATCAACCATCTCATGTTTGCAGATGATAGCTATTTGTTCTTCCGAGCCAATGTGCACTCTTGCAGAAAAGTTATAGAGGTGCTGAGAACCTTCTGTTTGATCTCAGGCCAGAGAATCAATGGTAATAAGTCTGATTTGCTCCTCAGCCCAAATTGCCCAAAGAAAAATAGGAGATGGTTCAAAGGCATACTGGGGTACAACCTAGTTAACAAACCTGGAAGATACTTAGGAATGGACATGGGGTTATTGAGGAAAAGAAAGGTCTTTTTTCAGGAGGTGCTTGATAAAATAAACTCCAGATTGCAAGGATGGAAATCCAAACTTTTATCTCCAGGAGGGAGACTGACTTTGGTTAAGTCAACTATTGCAAGTATGCCGAACTACCTACTTTCTATTTTTAAAGCACCAGTTAATGTTTGTAACAAAATGGATAGGAGTATTAGGTGCTTCTGGTGGGGGCATGATGAGAACAAGAGGAAAATGCATCTAAAAAATTGGGACTTCATTTGCAGACCTAAGTCAGCTGGAGGATTGGGAATTAGGAAAACTCAAGATATGAATAGAGCATTACTGAGCAAACAAGCATGAAGGATCATTACAGAACCAAATTCTAATACATCTTTACAGTTGAGGAAAAAGTATTGTCAAAGGAGGAAGTTTGAAATGGTTCAACCGAAGCAAGGGGATACTTGGATTTGGAAAAGTATATTACAAGGAAGGGATGTGTGTTTGAAGGGTTTGGAGGTACAAATCAGAAAAGGGGATAAAGTGTTCTTACAGGAAGGTAGAATAAGAAAACAACATGAGATCCAACCGGAAAATGGGACAGCTATACCTGTTCAAGCCCTGTTGAACAATAGAGATCACAGATGGCATGAATGGCTTGCACAAGGCATGCTGGAACCTGATGACCTAGATGAGCTCATCCAAAAGGAGACATCTTTTTTTGAAAAAAGTGATCGTTTTGTTTGGAAGTATGATAAGAATGGGCAGTTCTCAATTAGGGCAGCCTATGATCTTATTTTAAGAGAAAGGCTTGGAGGCGATCTAAACTACAGCAAGGAAAAGGAATGGAGAAATTTATGGAAGCTGAAGGTCCCATTTAAGTTGATTATGTTCTTGTGGAAAGCATGCAACTCCTGCATCCCAGTAAGAACTGAACTCAAGAGAAGAGGATTGAACATCGATGATCGATGTAACTTTTGTAATGAAGAAGAGGAAACATTGAATCACCTCTTTTGGCATTGCCCTTTTGCAATAGCCATTTGGTTCGCCTCACCACTTGGGCTGAGAACTGAAGAATTTGGAGAAGTTGATATTGGACAATGGATTCTACAGTGGCTTGGTAGAAATGAATGTTTACATGAGGAAAATTATTGGTTTACTCTTGAATGGGTACTGTCCTTGTGGCTCATTTGGCTTCATAGGAACGAGGTCTTCTTCAAAGGCGTCAAATCCGATGCTCAAGCTACAAGGAAGAGAATTAAAGATTTTGCAGTCAGGATTATGGAGGCGTTCCATAATGACACGGACCTAGTGCACCAGGAAAACAGACAGGAAAACAAGAATGAGAACATCCTGCAAGGGTTGCCTTTTTTAGGAGCAAATCATTGGCAGATTTTTTGGGAGATTCATAAAGCCCCTGGAGGGAGCTGGTTTGGTACAAGCATGATGGCAAGGGATCATCAAGGAAATACAATAGTGATCGCAAAAAGCTTCAAAGCAACAAGCATGAGTGTGGCGAAATTGTTATTGGTGAGACTTGCTTTGGTACAATTGAAAGAAGCAGGAGCTGATATTCCGTGGTGCAGGCTCAACAGGAACAACTGAAAAGCAGCAATTGAAGGACGAACAATAGTAGACTGGAGACAATCACCAGTTAAGGATGACATCAACCTCCTCATGGGAAATTTTCACCAAATCAACTTTTTCAAAGGATGGCATTCACTAGCAAAGGAGACCAGCAAGATGGCAAAGGCAGCTGCAACTACTTTTACTTCCTTCTCTTGGCCTTAATATAACATTTTCTCGGTACCAAAAAAAACAATATACATATACCATGATGCAATACTTCCTTCCCACCCACTAAACATGAGACCAAGACGCTTTCTTGGTAAAAAAAAAAGAAAAAAGAGAGAGAGACCAAGAGAGAAACAAGAGATTATCTTCATGGTAGATGAAAATATAAAATGAAGTATATCAGTATCATGCAAGGTTGTAACTTTCGCAAATTTTTCTTTCAAATTTCTTGGATGAGACTAAAAAATTAAGATACTGCAATATTTAAGTATCATTCATTTTATTTAACTGGTTACACCCTACCGAGCCAAGGAAAAGGCTCAAACTTCCTTGGGACAATTCTGATGATTATTGTAAGCAACAAAGCAAAAGAGAGACATAAGACTTTAAATGGTGGAGCGAAGTGTGAAATCATCAGCAGCAACAGTATTCACAAGGACAACTAGTGGACTTCTAACAGAGTGGAAGCCATCTGACCAAACTATTTCTCCAAAATCATATCTTGCTTGAGACTTCTTAAGTGGCTTCAGAGTCACGTAATATGAGATTTCTTGCTTCAGAGGTGTAAAAAACAGAACCCTAGGCCAAATAACCACTTCCACTCCATCAGGCTCTTTTGCAGTACCAAAATAAATTGCAGTCTTCCCCCATCCCACATTCCTCACTGTCCTTTTTATGGTCAAGGCGGATTTCAGATTCGAGATGCTGATTGATGGATAATTCACATTTGCATTTGTTTGAAACACATGGTTGCAGTTGGTGTCAACCCCAGGAGAAGGAAGAACTATCCGCTTTATTCGTTCTTGACTGTACCCGATGTTGCAGAGGAAAAGAATATAATCACTGGTTTTCATGTCATAGATGAGCCCTGGATCCATGGCTTTTAAAGGGTTTATGTGGCCAGCACCTATGTCAAAAGGGTTGGAACCTGACATTGAGCCACCAGCAAGAATACTATCATGGCTTGTGTCTCTTGTGTAAGCTGCAAGAAATTAAGGCAATAAAACATAACATTATGCCATGTCAGGGTAATAAGAGCTTGTTGCTTTTTACCAAACTGTCTCTGTTTCTAATCTAATACTGTCATGTTTAGGCATTAATATGCAGAAAAACTTTTACTTGTAAAAATGTAAAAGGAGTTGTTTGTTATATGTATCTTGCCTGTGGTCATAATAGCAGATCTAATGGCTGCAGGTGACCAATCTGGATGGACAGATTTGATAAGAGCAACTACTCCTGAAACATGGGGACATGACATTGATGTTCCTGACAGAAAGTTCCACTGCACGGACCGGTCATCACTAGGCTGCAAAGTTGGAGGAGTATGAGGAGGCCATGCTGCTAATATATTGATTCCTGGAGCAGTGATGTCTGGCTGTTACATATAAAGGCAAAAACAGAAAAGGAACTTCAGTTATGACCTATGCGCCTGTTTCTGCACTATAGCCTTGAAGAAATCATGCATGTTATACTCATAACTTAAATTCATAACTACTTTTCTGCTTTTACATATATACCTTGAGAATATCAGGTGATATTGAGCTTGGTCCTCTAGAAGAATAGTACACAACAGTAGGTGCAGGTGACTTTCCAATCAGTGTTTTACTTGGCGCTATCCGCACGAGAGGCAGCCTTCATTGAACAAAAATTTCATGTTAGAATCAGACTGAAGGGTGCTGTTGAGGACAGTAATTGTCTGTAAACTGTGAATGTGAAGCAATTTGAGTTGAGAAATATGACATTGCTTACTTTGGGGATTCTGCCAGACAGTTCCCTATTATAGTCCCTTGGCTAATGTCAACGTGCAGTGTAGGAATACTATCTTCAAGATCAGCAATTGGCTTGGTAAAGGGTTCTGCAAAAATCAAACCTGTTCCATTTGCTGTCTTAACAGCTTCTTGTGCCATTTCAAACACCAGTCCTGGAGCGTAAAAGCATAGGACTATTTTCCCGGTAGCTCGTTTTCCATTCCAGTTCCCCAAGCTGCACAATCTGCAACCAAAAATAAAACTCAGCATGTAGTGATACCACGTACGAGAAACTTGAAAACAATTTATCAAAGGAATTAAGCCTATGAACTCTTGCATTTATATAGCATCTATTACTCGGAGTGAGAGAGAAAGAGAGAGAGTTCACCCATTAACAAAATAAGTGACTGCACTTGCCAGTTTCCCCTTGATTTCTTTGCTAATTATGCTTTCTCCCTGTACAATTAGTACTAAATCAGTAAAAGTGCCATTAATTTGCAAAATTCATCATCATAGTGAAAAAGATTGGTCTGCTAGCTAGGGAGCTCCAATGGCTAAACCTAAACATAGGGACTATTCATTATATTTTGAGGAATAATAGCTTTAGGCAAAAGATCAAAGCAATTACCATAATGGAGAAGTTACCATCAAGGACTATCTGAGTTGGAAAAGTTCGATCAATAGTTGAAGCAGCTACACAAATTGACCATGGTGCAACATTATTGACTAAAGATGGATCTGGACCGTCATTTCCAGCAGAGAATACCACAGTAATACCATGTTGCATAGCATGGAATGAGCCAATATCTGCACTTGACGCGAAGAATGGGGCCAAGGGAGGCGTTGCTCCGAAAGAGGCAGAGATTACATGAACTCCGTCGCGCAAGGCATCATCAAAAGCTGCAAGGATATCAGCTTCAGTGCAACTTCCTATACGATTCTTGCCCCAGCATATTTTGTACACTGCAACCCTAGCCCAAGGTGCTCCACCTCTCGTGGTGCCCTGGCCAATGCCAAAGAAACTTGCATTTTTAACTATAGAACCAGCTGCAGTGGAAGCTGTGTGTGTTCCATGACCAAGAAAGTCTCTTGCTGATCGATATTCGGGGTTTCCACTCATGTTCAGAGGTCCAAATTCTTCTTCAAACCCTTTGAGATAGTAACGTGCACCAATTAACTTGCGGTTGCATGCTTTTGCTGGCTCAAACTTTTCTCCTTTAACACATGCTCCTTTCCAGGATGATGGAATTGGTCTCATGCCAGGCTTTTCCTGGAAACTTTCAGATTCTGGCCATATGCCTTGATAATGGAATGAGAGTTATTATATGCAGACTTGTAAGATAGGTTACCATATTCTCTTAAGCTGTTGAGTCCTATGTCAGTGGAAATATGAATATCTTTTCTAGTTGAAGTGTCAAACCAGTTTTGATAAATCATATGTCAGATTCCGACTATGATTTCATTAAGATCATAAGGCAAAAATCAAGCAACTCATTTCAGAAACAGCATAAACTGCTGTTATATCTTTTAATGTAATTAAATCAAATATGAACAAATGATGCATACCAAGGAAAATCACCTATTGCCTACATTGATTACCATTTACCATATACCTTTTCATGCAAATACATCAATAATCTCTGATTACATTTGCTGAAAGAATGAAAACTGCAAACCTAATGCAGGGATATCTGTAAATTGATCTTGATATATATAAATGAAGAAAATATGCCGGTTCAATACCTGTGTCAAAGATCCCAACAACTACGTCATGACCGTAGGCAAGCTGCATCGGACTAGGATCAATGTCATCCAGAGTAAGGCCTAGAAAATCCCAGCTTCTTGTTGTGTGCAACTTTAGTGTCTTGCTTCTGAAAACTGATACAACCTTTTCCATTTCTGCATACATAATCTTTTACTTAGTGCAGCATTTCTTACAAAAATATTGGAAATTCACTTCAGTTACTAAAAAATAATTTGAACTATAAGGCAATTTATGTGTATTCTATTGTAAAAGGAAGAACATGTTAGATCAGATAATTACTAGCTAAGGTGGTTGCTTGAGATGAATTGAGCTTTGCTGAAAAGCCTGAGAAACTATTCCTGTAGCTATAGAGGATGGACTGCTTAGCATCTTCTTCACTGGCAGACAAATTTATAGAAGAAAATCATATTAAAGACATGTAAACCTATATAAGATGGGCCAAATAAGCAAAGAATATAATATTTTAATCTTTTAAGCAAAAACCTTGAAAAAACCTCTGAGAGGACTTGAAGATGAAACTTTGAAGTAAGGATGGGGTCATGAATTTGGTTGGTCCCTAAATAAACTATGTAAACCTGCATATATGAAACAACATGACTTAGTTTTGTGTAAACAGAGAAATGAGATCAGAAGTAAAGAGAAAGATGAAAAAGTTTGAAGCACTTTTGGCTAGAAAGTTACATGAGATGTGGATGTTGAGTGAATAAAATAAAGTGAAACTGCAAGAAATAGGCCCCAAAAGTATTTCAGATGATAAATAGCCATACTGTCTCCTATTGAAGAACCATATATGGTTGGTTGGGGTTAAATAGAGGCTGACTTATACCTTTGAATTGGTGGCCGGCCAAAGGATCGATGTTTATAGTGCGTGTTCTCAAAGGCTTTCAAAGCTGCAACAACACTGACATGCCTCTTTGAATCCATGATTACATTTTCCCTTCAAAGTTAGTCGACAAAGATGAAATTTTAACAACCCCCCTATACTCACTACTAGCTCAGTGGTATTCCAACTTGTGTAGTATAATGTTGCACTATATATATATACACATCTTAGCTAGGTAGAATTACAAAAGAAGACTACCTTCATTATAAAAGCTCCATCATATACCATGAATACCATAAAGAGAAAAACCCATGTGCCCTTCATCATTCTTTGGAATAACACCTTTGCAGCAACTTCCCTAACCTTTTCATTGTGAATAATATCAGTTGAACAAATGGCTAATGTAACTGCAATAACTCATAGCATTTCAAGGCTTGTGTTAAGCTTAATTACTTCTGCTTTCTTATAAACCTAAGCCTAGTTGATGTTGATACTGTACATTTTTGAAAACAGTGCAATTATGGGTATATATGCCATAAAGAGCTGCAAAACTAGTCATTATTTTCTTTGTTCTTGGTAATCTATGGTCGTTTTTGGTCTTTCTGCATCAAATGAGCTAGTGTTTAGGCTAACTACAAATCAATATATAGCTTAAACTATAGATGCATGCTTAGAATGATAACTTCCTTAAATTATAGACTGTTCTAGTCAATAAATAAACACATCTACAAAAAAAAGTTTATCTTAGCTTGTTCCAAGCTACAAATGCTACTCCTTAATCAGAGTAATTAAGGTTTCTTTTTTAATTCATTCTTTTCTTCTAATCTAACTCATATGTCTACAAAGCTATACGTTATACGTGCTTCATACCCCTATAGTTGTAAAGCCTTAAAGAACATGGATTAAACCTAATCACCTAGCTTAATGATCTAAAAGGAGAAAATTAAGCATTCATTGAATCATTGCTTAGCTAAATTTTCGCTAACACATTGCGTAAATCATGTTCAATCGTGTTGCGTAATCAGAAGTTCATGTGATCAAAACCCTAAACTTAGAAAACACATCTAATCTTTTGGTAATATACTTCACATCATTTGTCCTTCCTCTTCACGAACAGCTAGGGCTAGAGCTTCCTTGTTACTGCTTGACATCTGATGTCTGTCATGGAAATCCATAATGGCATCTTAATGCAGCATCATAATTTGGTTGAAGTAAAGCAGCAATTGTTTGCTTAAATAAGCAGGAATTTTAGTGGCAACACTGAAAGTTTTATCATTCCATGAGGTATAGTAATAGTAGCATAGCTTGTGTAGTATAAACTTTTTTTTGGCAGGTTGTGTAGTATAAATTAGTCTTCACCTTTTGCACCTAAAATTAGATACAAGAACCCAAACCAAGAGTAACATGTTTCATTTACCAATAGTGCATATTTTGACTGAAACCCTGAATTTTAGTACTGACAAACACAAAAGATTAGCTGATGGCTAGTATCATAGCCTTATACAGCGACATATACTTTTTGCATGCCGGTTAAAATGTATAGCAGGGTTCCTTAGAGTTGGTCATACATGATAGCTGGTATACTTTCACGGTTTCACCTGATCTTGATCTATATTCATGTATAATTCAAGCTCCAAATTTCAACTGAGAGCAGTAGGTTTCATGGTTTTAGTTTGCCAAATTTATGTTTATTTGGCTGAGTAGATATGAAACCCTGCCTGAAAATATGACATATTAATAATTACTTAGGGCGTATCAGTAGCCTAATAGTGACCTACTTCTGCTATACAGGTTGAAATGTATAAAATGAGTAGCATCCTATTCTGCTTGTTAAGACTTCAGCAGAAAAGCAAAGCAAATAAGAAAAAGGTGAAAAAAGTAAGAATTATTATGTATATGTGATTGATATACAATGTCTCCTTGTGGATTACTGATGAAGTAATTCTAGCAGAAAAGCAGCATCATTTAATTCCTAAAACAAGTTAAAATAGGTTGATATCAAGAGTTCACTTTCATGCTAAAAGTCCACATACACAAGCAATGTCTTATACCCAGCTATACATATTCTATTGGTAAGAAAAACATCATATAGCGCACGACAGTGACTATTCAAAGTTGTTCTGTTTCTTGTACTTGTATAAGAATTGTCTGGAACAAGTCATGTATGTAAATGTGGACAGATCTTTTCTCTTTTGCATTGTTCACAAAGTTAGAATTGAGGTGGTCTTCATTCTATGGAATGTTTATCATCAGAAGGGAAAAATGCTATCCTCTTATTTGCATGGCTTTAAGGAACCAAAAGCTCATCAATAACTCAAAGTAACACATTGAAAATGACCTTTTTGCTCTGTTGCAGATTGTTGACCATCCAAGGGCAAATCAGTTCTTTGCTTTCTTTACGGGCGGGACCAAGTTAAAAGTTTTCATTAAGAATTTGATTAGGCAATGGGAGCCATTTGATGCTACTAATGAAAAGGTAATAATGCCATAATTAGTCACCTAAAGTAATGCCTTTGCTTATTTTATTAGTGAAATTATATTTCAATCAGTATATGTTTACATGCAAATATGTATACATAATTGACAGTCTTCTTATGGATATACTTGATCATGATTAATTATAAATGGTAAACTTCCACATAATTGATATTAGCAATTGAAGAATGATTGATCAAACAAATATTAAATTACTTCACCGCTGTAATTAGTAACAATTATGCCTGTAATCAACATATGCTTATTGCTTTGTATTATTATCTGTGTTCTGATACCAATATCAGATAAAGATAAACAACTTTGTTTAGAGATTGTATTATGATTATGGTAAACAAAACTTCTACATTACTCTCTAATTATCTACACTAATTATCACTACATGCAAGCCATTATTATTATGAAAAGGAAAACTGTTAGAGTATACCACTTTATGCATGCGCGGCGTATGTGTGCTTAAAATTAGAGATCAGGTTGAGAAATAAGGGATATGAATGTGTGATGAGGGATATGCCAAATGAAACAAGTGGTGTTCAAATTTCTATCTTCTTGTCCATGTCATTCTCTGCAGTTTTCTCCAGAATTTCTCTGTCCAGAAAAATAGGAAGCGATAAATGGGAACCATATGCATCAGATATTGGACCCAGAGTTCACTAACAAGTTCTTAAGTTTTCACTTAGGTTAAGACTTTTCAAATTGAAATGACATTATACTAAACTTAAGTCCTAAGGTGGGACATTGTTTCAAAGTTCAAACTTTCAACTGCATTTCCCAGTTTATTGCAATATTCAAAAAAAGCCGGCAGTCTAATACTTTCTCAGAAAGAAAGTGACAGATTTCCTCCCATGTCTTTTGGTATCACAGCAAAGATTTTGTTTGTTTAATTTATTTGATTTAGTAAACATGACAGCTTATATACTAAACACTGTTGTTATCAAGTTATTTACCTGCCGACTTACAGGTGTCTGTCTGACTAATGAGAAATGCTTTCTAATCTAGCTTAATTAAACTCTTTCTTATCTTATACTTTTTCATTGCTTAAAGGAAATAAAGTAAAAATTTGTATGCTTACCACAGCTAGCATAGACTGAAATTCTACGGATTAAGTTCCTAAACCCGACAAATTTGACATAATAAAGTCTTTAAATCTTCTCTAACTGTGTGTGATTTGACTGAACAGCAACCTTGGAGAGGAAAATCTTCTGCTCTTTCCTGGTTTGACATTTTAACTATGATTCCAGACTAATCTATCCTTTTAGGTTTTTACCAGTACCTTCAGCTTAAACATCCACCACCAAAAGTTGCTGATATAATTCATAAGTTGATTGATTACTGTAATAACCCTAATGAAGAAAGGTAAAATATCAGATCACAGTAAAAAGAAAATGATCACTGTATGACACATTTTTACAAAGTGAACTAAAATATTTGTTTCTAAATGATAGTTCTTGGAGAGTCATAATTAATCAGTTACCTTTATCTGTAGAATACTATTAAACATGAAACCAGCAACATTCAAGGAGAAGCTACACCTTTATATTTCTCTGCAATAATCCATACGCACGCGTGTACTTTCGACTTTTTCTTCTCTTTTCTTTTAATTCTAGTTCATAATCATAATTCACTTATATATTATTAGTGGAAGTAAGACAGATCAGATCACTAAGTCTTTGGAGTCTTTAGCTTTTTTCAACATGTTCAGACTAATCTTCTGATATATGATCAAGATTAGGTTTAACTAATTAGCCATGTTTCTTAGTCATATAAATAAATGATGGTGATTGACCTTATTTTGAACCATACCACCTCACCAACAGTAGGCTATTGCTATTCTCATAGAAGGCCACAAAAAAACCTGAAAACAAAAGTTAAAAGCCCTACTCAAAACTTCAGCAAAGCTCTCAACTCTGGTTAAAAAATGAACATGGTTCAATCTCAAAACTGAAAACAAAGGCTTCCCTCTACTTTCAAGTTGAATCCAAATATACCCAATTCCCCATTTTAGTCCATATTAATATCTTTGTGAAGTACCCCACTTTCTTTTGGTTTTATTAATGGAAGAATCTAGTATATATTGGTACCATAAAGATTAAAGAACCCATTTTGACATAAAAAAGGGTGAAAAATTAAGAGAAAGAAAAAGTTTTGATCGACACCAAAAGATTGATAAGAACCATGTAAACTGTTCTATAGTTGGTGGAAGAGACTAAGTCATTAGCCATGTTTGCCCAAACAATGGGGTGTATTATAAACTAAAGTACCACCATATTGCAATTGCAAATAGAATGTAAAGTTGACAATTAATTAATAAAAAGAATTGAAAATGGTAGGTAAGGTGGTTGCAAAGTTCATTTTTTGATGAAGTTGGGTGATGATATATATTTGTATATTTTTTGTTTGCAAAGTTTTGTTTTTGAAGAGAAGAGCGTGGGAACATAAAAGGGAAGAAAGAGTTATAGAAGGAGACGCACGCCAAAAAGAGGCTGCAAAATAGCGACGGAAAAAGATGGGTGGAGGCTCAAAAATGCGCACTAAAGTAAAGGGGAAAGCGCACGAAAGGCTACAAATTTGAATATTTTTGAGCTTAAAAGTTAAAAACGATATCAGAAAACCAAAAACCAAACAAAAGAAAACAACAACAATAACAATAAGACCAC
>AWWV01005113.1:0-11450 GCA_001974805.1 Corchorus capsularis | reverse complement strand
CTCAAGTGATCTTTAAGCCCTAAGAAAGTAATCGATCATTGAAGGAATAATAGGGATAACTTCAGCTCTAATCGGCCTCTTATCTAAATACATGTTGGGAAACCTATATCAGTTGTCAGTCAAGAATAAGATGCGAAATTCACCTTTTAAATCTAGGATCCATAGTTAATTTGATTGAAGGATACCACTGGTGAAGAAGTATGCTTTATAATTATTGTTTGCTTTATTAATTTGCTTTATTAATCTGCTTTAGATTTAGATTTAGATTTGCTTTGCTTTATTTTTAGTTTAATTGTTTGCTTTATAATTGTTATTTACAATCCCCTGTTTTCTAATCGATTTTTGGAAAAGATCTTTCTATCTTTTAATTGTTCATCACATAAACCTTCTCTGTGGGATTCGACCCCTACTTGCCCTAGCTATTCTAGTTAGTTATTTGTGGGGATTATTTTTATGGTCATAGACGACACGATCAGTCGAGCGGTGGCAGTCCAATACGAACACATTTCACATGCCATTCGGTGAGATGACCATCATGCTGCATGATGTTCAGCATATTCTGGGTGTGCCCGTTTTGGGACAGTTGATTACTATTGATCCGGACATTCAGGAGCTGCAGTTAGCCTGTATGCAGCAGTTGGGCATTGATGCGCCGCTCCTGAATAGTAAGCACTAGGAGCGCGGGGGAGTTTTGACTGAGTCGGTATTCAGTTTGTGCGGGGCCGATCGGGTGGCTGAGACACAGGCGATAGCATGGATTTGGACCATGTTAGGTACCACCTTATTTGTCGACAAGAGTGGGAATTGTATTAGACAGTCCCCCCTGCACGAGTTGATTACTGAGGGGGTGGCAGAAGTCCCTACATATTCATGGGGAGCTGCTACATTAGCTTATCTCTATCGTCAGTTAGGGGTGGCGAGTAGAGGAGATTGTCAGGGTTTTTCTAGTTGCATGACTCTACTGCAAGCATGGATATACGAGTACTTCCCATTCTTCCGCTCCCCTAGAGGTCGTTCTCAACCGGGCAGACCCCGAGCCTACATCTTGAGTGTCCGATCGGTGGATAGATCGGAGGCCCGACTAAGCACATTACGTCGCCGTCGTGACCAGTTGACCACATCCGATGTACGTTATACTTTTTTTTAATAATTATATAGGTCAATATATACCATAGTTTTATGTACTAATTTCCTTGTGTTCGTTTTTCTATATGTATGCAGGTGACGTGGTTGCCCTACGGGAGGACTCCGGGTGCTTTTCTGCCCAGGACAGGCTATACCGGATTTATTCAGTATCGTGATGTGATTGAGCCATACAAATCATCACGAGTGCTACGACAGCTCGGGTATGTGCAGATCATCCCTCCCCCTATACTCATTCCGACTAAGGTAGTCCGGTCCTGGTTAGCAAAGTTGTACAAGGTCGAGTGGCCTCACACATTTGCCAGGTCCCAGTGGGAGTGCTTCCCGATGGAAAATATGCTTTCCTTCAATCAGTACGAGGAGGCTGAAGACGATCCTGCAGCATGAGTCCCGTATTACATGGACTGGTATGTTGCGCACTCGCATCTTCTTCTACTGAGCGACGGTGAGCCATCTGCAGCGATGCCTTTTTGCTCCAACGGTGAATATGTAAGTTGCTTAAAACTTTTTAGGATTAAGGAAATCGAACAAAATTTTTTTTTCTTATAATATTTTGTTTGTTAATTTGTAGTGAGTCAGCCGCACAGTATCTAGTTGGAAGGCATCGATCCATGACCTTGAATCTATACATCCACAGTTGGTGGAGCAGCATCAGATGGCTTTGAACGAGTTCTTAGCGGAGTGGCGTTTCGCCGATTGATTTGTATTTTTAACATTTATAACATGTATAACATTTGTATTTGTAAATTGGAGTAATATTATTGTACATTTGTAAATTAATGCATTAGACTCAAATCGAACAAAAATGCACCTCGAAAAGGAGGTAGTTGAATTTAATTATATATAGCATAGTAAATTCAAATATCAAATAAAACTTTAGTAAACATAAGACATAATACATAATAATACTAATATTGACCTAAACTACTAATAGTGGCGGCATACCATGGCTCATGCCGTCCCATGAGGGCATGTTGGTTCAAGTTGTCAAGGATATGGGACTCGTTTCGCCTTTCACGAGCCAAGCAAATCCTAAAACCTAAACCCGTAAATAGTACTATCTAAACCGCCACAGAAACTAGAACCATATATGTCAATACTATAGAAGGAATAATCACGACTAAAATACGACAGCATCCTACAACGCCTATCACCAACAAAATCTTCGAATGAAACCTGAAAAATTTAATTATCAAATATTAAATACAAAAAAGTGTTAACAATAATTAATCTTAATTAAAATGGATAAAAAAATATATTTTAATAAATATATAAAAAAATTGCATGTGCCGCCTCAGGAGGGCGGCATACCATGACCCATGCCACCCTACGGCGGCACGAGCTATGGCGAGCCACCCTTCTGGGGCGGCTCTAGCCACGACATGCCGCCCTCCTGGGGCGGCACGCGCATCAGCCCCAAATCTCCATAAAAACTGCATTTTTCTTACATCGTCATCAAAATACGACACATTATCGTCCATTTCCGGAGTTCTCCGGCTATTCTACGTTAGTGATAGCTTCAAGATTTCAGAGGATTTGAAATTTTACAAAATGAAGCAAAGGGTAAAAGTATAAAAAGTGGGGCGGTTTTTAGCAAAAATGGGGTGGTGCTTAGCAACACCCATATATATATATATATGTATATAGCTCCTTATTGAAATCAATTTTCAAACTTAGTACTCCTATATTATGTATTATACTTTAGGCTAGCTTTAGCACACACATCTTTAATTACCCACCCAAAAACATAAAAGAAGTTAACAAAAATGATTGATTATCAATTGTCCCCATTATATGTGCAGGTTTTGTGCAGCACCAAGCTGTTTTGTTAATTTGTTATGTTTTTTTAAAGGTAATTAAGGTAGTTATTATCATAGTTATTAGCTTGATCATTTTTCTCTTTATATGTTTGAGTTTATAAAAAAGGAAATAGTTAACGAGTGCAGCCATTCACCCATTAAACCTATTTAATACTAAAGTAAATAAAAAAAGAGGTAAGAACTCCCTCCGTTCCTTATTATTTTTTTAGGGGTACAAATGAAAACAATCAGAATAAATCTTTCTAACACCAAACATCTAAATCAGAATCCAACCCAAACTAAGAAATTACCTTAAATAACCTATCTACCAAACTACCAAACTAACAAACAAATAAACAAACTAAACTCACATTCCATAAGACTTGAACCTAGGATCTCACAGTCCAGACATGGTTCACTCATCAGTTGAGCTAACAACTTGGGTACCCCTCAATTCCTTATTATAAGTCCATACCATCTATTTCTTTTTATTTGTCACTCATCTATTACTTTTGCAGTCTTTCAAAATAAGTGAAACAATTACAAACCAATGCAATTTTACTCTTTTTTCCATATATACCCTTAAGTGTTAGTTAAAGTGGTTGAACTTTTAAGTGGTTTTGGAAAGTTGGGAAGGGAGAGAAGATTTACTGATTAATTGTTTATAAAAATTTTTAGAAGGGTAATTATCCCATTTTAAGTGAGTTTTTACTAAATTTAAAATCAACTAATTATTGGTTTGGTCTATGTAATATTTCTAGTGTTTCATTTATTTTGAATGGGAGGGAGTACTTATTTAACATTAGTACTACCTCCGTCCCATATTGTCTGTCCACTTTTCCCCTAATAGAAGTGGACAGATAATATGGGACGGAGGGAGTAATTATTAACACATAATTCAAAAACTATCATTAGTTGCATTAAATACACCTTAAAAAGATGCAATAATTACGGCAAAATGCTCAATTTTGGGTCAAACGTTTGTCGTGATGCTCGATTTGGGGCCAAACATTTCAATTGTACCAAAAAAGGGCCAAACGTTTTCGGACCTGCTCAATGTTGGGCTTTTTCTGACAATGTTCGGGTAGTATATAACACGCGCCATGAAACGTGAGTAAAGATGACACGTGGCTTTTTTAATGGATTTTTCACCTTAAATTTAATATATTTTAGGATTTAAAAAATAAATATAATAATATATTTAAAATTCCTCTCTTTCTTCTTCATCTCCTCGGCGCAACACCAAATCCCTAATTTCTCAAGTCAACCTAAAAGCTCTCGACTCGTTCTGTTCCTTGCTATGGTACTCCTAATCTTAGGTTCATTATAGAATACAGAATTAAAGCATCGGGTTTAATTACTTTCCCTACCGTCCTTGCCTATTTCTTCTTGAGGACTTTTAACTCCATCTCCATTCTCCTCCTTGACATATTCTATTATTCCTTGGAGACCCACATCCCAAAATACCCATCTGGGCAGTTAATGGTGTTGGTTTTGTTATGGGTTTGGCTGCTTTGGTGGGGATTGGGATGGTTTTTAAAAAAAAAAATTATTTTCACGTTAATGGCATATAAACTATGATTTTCTATTTCGAATTTTCAAACCTTTTTTATTTTCGATTTTTTCAAGGAGCAGAGTGTTACGAATGTAGTTGTATTAGATTCAAATATACCCTTTGAATATCCACCAAAGTCGACTTGATCTTCTTCAACTTCTAGATGTGTATGTCGATGACCTTCACAAGGCTATACCTCCTCTTTCGTCGGACTTAAGCACTCAATTAGACCTACAATTGAACTCTTAAGATCACAAGATTCACAAACAATTAAGCAATCACAACCTAATTGCTTGCTAGGAATCTACAAGATTGAAGAACCCTAAGTTTGCTCAAACAAGAACAATGAAACCAAATAATCGATATGGGTGTAAACCTCTCAACTTTATTGATAACTTGACTTGTGTTTACAAGAGGGGGATGGTCCCTTTATATAGTAGTAGGGGACGCACCTCTCCCTAATCCTAAAACCATAAGGGCGGCAAAAACATAAAGGAAGGAACAAGGAAATAGCCTACTCGTTGTCCTACTAGGAAAAGTAAATAACATTACAAAATTAAGCAAGGATTGGATTTAGTCAAAAAAGACCCAACCCAATGTCTTCTAAACTAAATAAATAGCTAAACTAAGATAGAATAAAGGCCCAATTAACCGAATTACACAATGCTAAAGCCTAATGCTCATCGATTTCAAGTAAGGTGAACACTTTGGAATCGATGGGAATATTCTTGGTGATGTCGACTTCAATGTACTCCAAATGGTCTTCAATGGACTCTAAACCTCCAAGATGAGATCAACAAAGCCCAATAAGGCTTCCTTGAACCTTTTAGCCCGAGCCCTTGTCATTGGACCTTGCGGAATGGCTAAAGGATCCAATGGCCGGTTGTGGCCGGTTGGTGCGCGGTCTTGTGCGATGCTCCCATGCAATGGCCGGTCATGACCGGTCATAGTCCCATGCGATAGCGTGGCTACTCCATGCTTTGGCCGGTCATGTGCGATGGCATCATCTCCTAATTCCTCCAAGCTTGCCTTTAAACCAGAATCAACCTTGACAACTTCTTGAACCTCCGAGCTATCTCCAAGTTTATCCGAGCAATGATCTCCAATGGCTCCATTGTGCTCTTCTAAGCCATGATAAACCCTTAGCGCATCATCCCCTCTCCCTTGAAAAGGATTTGTCCTCAAATCTGCATCACTATCAAACAAGGATAAGTCTGAAACATTAAAAGTAGCACTTACATTGCCATATTCACTAGGAAGATCTAGCTTCTATGCGTTGTTGTTGATCCTCTCCAAGACTTGGAATGGACCATCTCCACGAGGTAAGAGCTTAGACTTTCTCTTTTCACGGAACCTTTCCTTCCTTAGATGCAACCAAACCCAATCCCCGGGTTCAAAGATGATCTCCTTGCGCCCCTTGTTAGCAACCTTCATGTAGTGTTGTGTTTTCTTCTCAATTTGAGCTCGAACCCTAGCATGAAGTTCCCTAACACAATCGGCCTTCCTTTGTCCATCCATGTCGACTTGCACACTCAAAGGTAAACTCAACAAATCCAATGGGGTTAAAGGATTAAAGCCATACACAGTTTCGAAAGGTGAATATCCGGTAGTGCTATGTATGCTTCTATTATATGCAAATTCAACATGAGGTAGACAATCCTCCTAAGTTCTTAAGTTCTTTTTAATTAATACTCTAAGCAAAGTAGACAAAGTCCTATTAACTACTTCAGTTTGACCATCGGTTTGAGGATGACAAGTAGTTGAAAATAACAACTTAGTACCTAGCATAGCCCATAAAGTTCTCCAAAAGTGACTTAAGAACTTAGCATCTTATCGCAACTTAAGAACTGCTGTTGTTGGATTCATATGGGAGTCGCCACTAATCTTTTTTATCTAGGTGTGATTAGCCACCTGTCCGATTATTAAGTCTAATATTAACCTAATTAGGTAATACTAAACCTAATAAAGTCTACTTAACCAGAGTCTACGGTTCGGGAGTCGGGTACGCGTGGGGAAGGATTAGCACCCCCACGACGCCCGTCGAAACGACGGCACTGACTGCTCTAGAATTAACTAAGGGTTTCTATAATTGGTTGTCACTATCTTTTAAGTCTATTCATGCCCGATATTATTATTCTCTTTAAACGAGTTATAATCGACCTTAATTAGTTCTTTATTTAGTCCAAATTGTTATTTTGTTTTTACTTTATTATCCGAATTAGGCCGATGTTACTATGCCTTTTATTTTGACTTTATTCTCTTTAGATTAAGCCGTCTCATTATTCCCTTCTTTTATTGACTCAATTTTTATAAGTCAAGCCCTTTTATTTTTTTGCTTAATCTCTTCTTAGATTAAGGTCTTTATTGACTCCACTTAATTACCCTGAATTAAGCCTTTTATTGATGCTACTTAATTACCCTGAATTAAGTCCCTTTTATTGACGCTACTTAATTACCCTGAATTAAGTCTCTTTATTGACGCTACTTAATTACCCTGAATTAAGTTCCTAACTTGACTTAATTTCCTATCTTGAAATTAAGTCCTTAACTCTTCTTAATTCCCCTCCTTGGAATCAAGTCCTCTACTTAATTTCCTTTCTTGAAATTAAGTCCTTAACTCTACTTAATTCCCCTTCCTTGGAATCAAGTCCTTTAATCTACTTAATTCCCTTCCTTGGAATCAAGTCCCTTACTCTACTTAATTCCCTTCCTTGGAATTAAATCCTTTACTCTACTTAATTCCCTTCCTTGGAACTAAGTCCTCTACTCCACTTAATTCCCTTACTTGGAACCAAGTCCTTAACTCTACTTAATTCCCTTCCTTGGAATCAAGTCCTTTACTCTACTTAATTCCCTTCCTTGGAATCAAGTCCTTTACTCTACTTAATTCCCTTCCTTGGAACTAAGTCCTCTACTCCACTTAATTCCCTTCCTTGGAACCAAGTCCTTTTCTTTACTTAATCCCTGGAGGTTAAGTTTTTGTATGATCTTACGTAATCATCTTTGGATTAAGTCATTGATGATTTTACTTAATTCTTATGAAATTAAGTCTTTGCTAATTTACTTAATTACCCTGAATTAAGTATGTGCTTGCCTTTACCTAATTTCCTTCCTTGAAATTAAGTCTATGCTTGTCTTTACCTAATTTCCTTTACTGAAATTAAGTCTGTGCTTACTTTACTTAATTATCCTGAATTAAGTCTATGCTTGTCTTTACCTAACTTCCTTCCTTGAAATTAAGTCTGTTCTTACTTTACTTAATTATCCTGAATTAAGTTTATGCTTGTCTTTACCTAATTTTCTTCCTTGAAATTAAGTCTGTGCCTATCCTTACCTTTTAACTGTTTTTACTTAATTACCCTGAATCAAGTCCTTCAACTGCTTTTACTTAATTACCCTGAATTAAGTTCTTAACTGCTTTTACTTAATTGTCCTGAATTAAGTTCTTAACTGCTTTTACTCAATTGTCCTGAATTAAGTTCTTAACTGTTCTTTACTTAATTACCCTGAAATAAGTTCTTTAACCGTGTTTTTACTTAATTGCCCTGAATTAAGTTCTTAACTTGCTTTTACTTAATTACCCTGAATTAAGTTCTTTAACTGCTCTTACTTAATTACCCTGAATTAAGTTCTTTAACTGCTCTTACTTAATTACCCTGAATTAAGGTTTTTGACTGCTTTTACTTAATTTTCATGAATTAAGTTCTTTAACTGCTCTTTTCTTAATTTCCCTGAATTAAGCACTTTAACTATGTTTGACTTTCTTAATCGCCCTGGATTGAAACTTTAACTATGTTTGACTTTCTTAATCGCCCTGGATTAAAACTTTAACTATGTTTGACTTTCTTAATCGCCCTGGATTAAAATTTTAACCATGTTTGACTTTTTTAATCACCCTGGATTAAAACTTTATCTATGTTTGACTTTCTTAATCGCCCTGGATTAAAACTTGAATTATGTTTGACTTTCTTAATCGCCCTGGATTAAAACTTTATCTATGTTTGACTTTCTTAATCACCTTGGATTAAAACTTTAACTATGTTTGACTTTCTTAATCGCCCTGGATTAGAACTTTAACTATGTTTGACTTTCTTAATCGCCCTGGATTAAAACTTTATCTATGTTTGACTTTCTTAATCACCTTGGATTAAAACTTTAACTATGTTTGACTTTCTTAATCACCCTAGATTAAAATTTTAACCATGTTTGACTTTCTTAATCACCCTGGATTAAAACTTTATCTATGTTTGACTTTCTTAATCACCCTGGATTAAGACGCTACCTTTCTTAATTCCCAAATTAGGGCCTTGACTGGACTCTCTTTTCTTAATTACCCTGAATTAAGAATTTACTATTCTTGATTGCCAACTTAAGACCTTGACTGTGTTTACTTTTCTTAATTACCCTGAATTAAGACTTTGCTTTTCTTAATTACCAAATTAAGACTTTGACTGTATTTGCTTAATGCATATGATGCATGCATTCCGGTTTAATCATATTTTACCATGTGATTATACGAGAGGCACTTTTCGGGCACCTTCCACTTGATGGGTAAGACACTCAAATAAATGCCTCAAGCCTAGGGAATTCGGGTTAAAATGGACAAACTTTGTCAACATTTCAACCGATTATTCCATCATCGGTGTCAATTTTCTTTTCTCAAATGAGCATATGATATCAACAACATTTAAGAAATTTAAAATGCATGTCATGAATATAACATATTTCAAGAAAAATTTATTAACTTTTCCACACAATTAGTAAAATGAATTACTAATGTTTATCAAAAAAACTTTTAAATTGAGGTCTTAATTGACTTAATTCTTGATGATTGAGGACTAAATTAAACTAGACCCAAGTTGAAGGGACTTAATTGCATCAAATTAAGCACCTAATTGAAAGGAAAAGAAGATTATACCTGAAATTGATGACTTGTACTTGTTTACGTTGAATCGCGCCGTTTTTGCACTGTACGGCCTATATAAAGCAGCTAATTTCTTCTTCTTCCAGAGTTCCCTCTGTCTGCAACCCTAAATTTGATCAGCGTCGCCATCGGGAATCGCCACCGTCGTTTGGTCCGCCTTGTGCCACCCTGTCGGAGCATCACCAGAGCTCGGATTGAGCTCGAAATTTCCAGTTTGCTTCTTCTAGTTGGCCTGAACCCGGATCTAATCTCCCTTACACAAGATCAAGCTTCTAACTCCGCAAATCTACCCTAGCCGAGCCAAACTCCATCCTTTCCGATCTCCACAACCAACCATTCGATCGAGCTAATTCTGAGGTATGTTGTTCTACTCCTCAAATCATCTCGTTCCACCATCTCTGATCATCGAAACGATTTCTCAGAAACGTAATCCCAAATCCTTTTTTATGAACCCTAGCCTTCCTTCTGCAAATATTTCGAAATCCCGGCAGCACTGGTTAATCTCTTCTTGTTCCTTTTGCGTAGTGCAAGCCTTTTCTTTTTGAAAAAACCCGAGAAAGTTTGAGGGAACGTTTGTATCTCTTGAGTCTGTAAGTAAGTGTATCACGGTGAGAATTGATCAAACTGAGAGCGAGAGTCTGTATCTCTGTGTATGTGAATCTCTGTGTTTCTTTTCAAGAATCAAAGTGTTTCCCAAATTATGAACAACGTTTATCTTTCTGAAAATTTCCCCTGAACTAAGCTGTAATCTTCCCTTTTATATTCGTTTATCCCTCCTTTAGGTGCCTTCTGAATTTTGTCTTCTTCTCGTGTAGGTGAGATTCTTTTGAGGATAAGAATGGAGCGGATGATGAGCTGTGGAAGGGTGAGTCATCACCTTACTCTCCTTCCTTGAAATTTCCCTCTGAGCTATCCATGCTAAGTCACTTCCCCAAGTGACCTATTTATTTTTGAGCCCTTCTTGTTTTTGCTTGTTTACATTCCAACCATTTCCTGATTTTATTTCATCCCTTGCTTTATCCCTTTGTGCAATTTTAAATTTCTTGACTTTCTTACTTAATTTCCCGCGTGCTTTTCTTTGCAGCATCTTCTGATTTTTGTTGCACACGTGGCTTGGTGGGACTGATATGGACAAAGGGAAGGCTATGGCACTAATCAAGGCGAGCCCCCCTTAGCAATGGTCTGGTATTGCCTTTCTTTCCCTTCATTTCTGTTCTTGTGTTGCTTGCTGCCATGTCGTTGTGTCACTTGTTCTCTTGACCCTGTAGCTCAATGAATTACTGTTATGCATCCTCTGCCATTCATTTTCTGACTTTCCATTGACTGCCATGTCATGTCCTGTTGTTGTATTTGCTTAAAAAGACGCCTACTGATCTTTATTTTCGGCCTTGTGCTATTCTACTCTCATTGCTTTCCATATGCTGCTGTAGTGAACTTGGTGTCTATTGCTTGCTAGATCAACGGTTGCATTGTGCTTCCCTTATCTAGCGTTTCTTGTATTGCTTCCGTTTCAATTGTATGTAACAGATTGGAATGCCCATATGCTTCTTGTTATTGAAAATCTATTTTGATGTGTTTGATGTATTGCATTTTGCCACTGTTTGTCTTAGATTGTTCCATATTCACTTGCTGCAAGAACTCTTCACATTCCCTGTTGCTTTCTGATCTTGTGCTTTTAAATTTCTATTTTGAATGTGACTGCAATGTAGTAATACATATATGCTTTGAAAAGTGAAATGCAAGAGGATGCCCTCTCTTCCTTATGCTGCAGTTTGTTTGCTCGGCCACTGCCTCTTTTCCCCACTTTCTTGAAATGGCATTTATATGAACGAGACTGGGATGTTATTGTATTTTAAGGTCATTATATGCCTTTTTTCTTTGAATACTTGCCTGTATTTGCAGTTGAAGCCTGTTGAACTTAACCTGTTTTGCTTGTTCTATTCTCATGCTTGTGTTACTGCGTTGCTGAATTTTGTGCCTCTGCTTCTGGATTCCTGAAACTGCTTGCTGTTCTTACTCTTGGTTACAT
>AWWV01005110.1:0-14519 GCA_001974805.1 Corchorus capsularis | reverse complement strand
AGAGACAGAGGCGGGTCGCGACCCGCGCGCTACCCAGGCCTAGGCCGGGTCGCGACCCGCCTCTCTCTCTCTCTTTTTCTTTTTCTTTTTTTTGTTTTTTTTCTCTTGTTCTTCTTTATTTTTTTTTTTAGATTTTCCTTTAATTTTCTTTTGTCCTTTAATAAGTATTGGACAATTCATTTAGTTTAAATGTGTATGGATATGTCAATATTAGCAAGAGAACTTTAATATTTGATTAATGATAAATAGATATTTGTTTTTTTACTTTAAAAAAAAAACCATACTTTCAATCCGAAAATTCCTTTACCCATCCCGGATGTTGCTACTCCATGAATTTTGATGTTATTTTGTTTGAATGATTGAGATTTGAAAGTTTGAAGGTTTGAGAGAATTTGAGAGAATGGAATATTTTGAAATTTGAAGGAAAGGGCAAAATAGTCCAAAGGAGAGGCGGTACTTAGTAAAAGGGAGCGGTATTTAGTAATCTCCTTAATAAATTGCGTCTTCTAACATGATCTTGATAAACAAAGATAAAAGCGTTTTTCTTCCCCCAAAGCATCGCTTTTTTTTCTTTTTATCACTTTATATCACTGTCATCTCCATAATTTGAAAATGGGTTTCTCCACCCATTTTATTTATTTTTCTATACATTATATATGAGCTTAATTAATCAAAGCACTTTTCTTTTAACTATAAACTAAGGAGGTTGTTTAATTTTCTCAGACAAAATTCATCCTCCATAATCTCAAAATATATATTAGTCACTTTCGTGTAAAATTTTTGTTTCAAAATAATTGTAACTTTAGAATTTCAGAAGAGCATTAATTGTATTTTTACTATTATTACTTCTCTGTAAAGATAGAGAGAGAATGCCATTCAAAAAATATAGAGTATTAATTGAAGGAAAATATATAGTACTTTAAAGAATTTTTCTTTGAAACTTAACAACTTTGTGCGTGTGTTCTTTACCCACATCTTTGCACTAATTTAGTAAATTTTTTATGATAGAACACACATTGATTGAAGTGGTGTTGTTACTATGCCAAAATATATTTGATGAGTTAAATCTGCAAGTGCATAGAGTAAGTTGAAGTAATAAAATCCTAGAGTATTTCAGGAGTCGAATCCACAGAGAACAATTTATTTTTACTAAAATTAATTCTATCAGAAAGGAAATTTTGAGAGATTATCAAAACAAATTAAAACTAGAAACAATGAAATTATAAAAGCAGGAAATTAAATAAGATTTGAAGACAATAATTGGAAATCTTAGGGCTTCAGGTTTCACCTAATTGGGAAATTACTACTCAACCTATGAATTAATTTGATGCAAAGCTAGAATAGAATTACACTTAACTACCTATGTGCTCCGTCAAGTCTACACAGGAATACCTAACTAATT
Source organism: Corchorus capsularis (assembly GCA_001974805.1). Taxonomy (NCBI): domain Eukaryota; kingdom Viridiplantae; phylum Streptophyta; class Magnoliopsida; order Malvales; family Malvaceae; genus Corchorus; species Corchorus capsularis. The sequence goes on along the minus strand of AWWV01005110.1, from coordinate 13,117 downwards.
AGATTCACTATTCGTCGATGTCAACCTAATTAACTAGATTCATTAAGAACAAGTAATTATTCACCTATCAAATTAGCCTAAGATTCATGTCTGATCCAGCCTAATTTGTTTATTTTCCTAGTGCACAGATTATGCTTCTCCTGTCAGTACATCACACAATCCCTAAAACAATCTATATGTTGATTAGACATATAAATCTCATGAAGAAGAAGGAAAATAAATCTAACTTGAAAGAAAAACAATTCAATTCATAAATCAAGCAATAATTCCCAATTGGCTACACCTTAAACCCTAATTAAGAAATTATAGCTACTCATCATCATGAATAAACACAAGAGTAATTTTATTGAAGAACATAAACATAAAGAGAGAAAGAGAAAAGAAATCTTAGACTCAATCTCCAAGTCTTCTCTCCAACAAGCAATAGTTGTGATGAGCAAAAGGTCTAAAAATAATCCTAAAAGTCTGTATTTATAGTGATACAAAAAGTCCTAAACTAGTTTGGAGAAATTAGGGACAAAATCGGAAAATTGGGAAAAATAGGTAGAATTTCCGTCAGGCACAACCGGGGGCCCGGTTGGGGGTCAAGTGGCTCCCGGTTAGGATAGTGAGTTTGCGCAAATTGGAAGTTTCAACCGGGCCCCCAGTTGAGGGGTAATCGGGCTCCCAGTTGAACTCCGTCAGGATTTTTCCAAGTCTTCAACTTCCTTCATCGTTTTCACTCCTTTCAAGTCCAAATTAGCTTCCAAGCCCTTGATGAAAGTTGTAGAGCCTTGAATCCTCTTTCCACGGGTGCTTGAATCGCCTCAAATGGATCTCCGGATTAAAAGTTATGATTTTCTCCCTAAAATCACTCCAAATTAACCTATAAGCTCAAAAACACAAAATGTGAAAATACCTCTTAAATAGCATAGAAAGTGCAATAATTATGCTCAAAATATAATCTAAGTAAGCTCTAAAAAATGTAAATTATTGCACTTATCAATATTTTATCTGGTCATTCAAGAATTGGATGATTCATATAACAATTAACTAATAATAATGTCCCTGAGGGGACATCCCGGTGGTTAAAACTTAAGACTTCTTGCGGGAGGTATCGCGTTTGAATCTAAGATGGACGAGAAGGGATTATGGGATAGAGGGTTACCTCTTATAGTGTAACTCATTTCAATACCATGTCGATGATTTGAATAAAAAAGAAATTCATGTTTATGAGGGTAAAAGTATTCGGGAGGTCCCTGTACTATACGAAATGTAGATTTTGGTTTTTGTACTTTTTTTTTTCCTACAAATTCGTCCCTCTAATATCAAAACCGATCACCCGAGGCCCCTCACGTTGACGAGTCATGACAGACCCATCAAACTTGCTTACGTGGCACTAACACCGTCTAATTCACTGACTTGCCATGCGACACGTGGCATAAGAATTAAATATTTTTATATTAATATATTTGTTATTGAAATTTTTTTAATAATAATAAAAAAAAGAAATCTAATTTTTTTTTCCACAAACACCAAAAATATTTCTCTCTCCTCAATTAATGCTCATTAATTAGTGTGGGGAGCTTTTGGTGCGGCAAACGTGGGCTAGACTGGTCTCGGCTCCAAAGGGTTTGGGCCGACCCCTTTTTTCAAATGAAAATCGGGTTTTAGAGGAAAATATAGCAAAAGTCGGGTTCGGCGGTAATTTTGAAAGATTCAAGTTACGGCGATTATGAGCACTGCGATGGAGGAGTGGTTACCGCAAAACCAAGGTTTGGAGGAAGAAAAACCAGACTCTGTTTTACCCTGTTCTTTGATCCCATTGATCCCAATAACAGAGCATCACACAAAACTTATGATTAAAGAGAAAAATTGCATTAATTTCACTCAAGTAGATGGGGAATACATTATGAAAAAGGGCTTTGAAGAAATAAGGTGAGAATGCTATTTTAAGGGAAAGAAATCTAAGAAAAATGATTTGGGAGTATTGTCATGAACAAGATGAAGTTCTGTAGATGAAAATTGTTGAAGATGAAGTGGAGACCGTGATTATTTATGGACACTCTACTGTGGTAAAGAGGGTGCTTCCACGGTAAGGAGACCTTTGCAATGAAGAGTGCTATTGCAAAGTGAGATTTGCTGTAAAATGTTTGGTAAAGTGAGTTTTACGGTAAAACTTAAAAGAGGTGCTACCGCAGAAATGGCTTTAGGAAGAAGAAGATAAATACTTTGTTAGTCCCTGTTTTTTGAACCTAAGAACAGAGGAAGCCATGAAACTCGCCAATGAAGAAAATAATTCAATTAATTCAACTTATATGAATGGGAAATGCATTGTGAAGAAAAACTTGGAAGAAAGAAGGTGGGAACACTACTTTAAGGGAAAGAAATTAAAGAAAAGGTGATCCGATAGTGTTGAGAAGAGCAAAAGAGATTTTTGGAGGTGATTGTTGTTGAAGATGAAGTGGACACGACGATTATTTATAGGCCCTCAACTGCGGTATAATGACATTTGTGGCCATGACTCCTGCCGGAGACTTTACCAACTCTGCCATGGCATCTTCTATATCGGGCATATGAACAATCATGCTTTTCCTCCTTTTGAATTTTTGTTGCCTTTAAGGGTGTCAAGTCTGCTTCATCTTTAGCCGTCTAAGATTCTCGGCAGTGCAGCAAGTCAACACTGCGGAGATTCTTTCCCTTTGCTGCAATGGTGTTGTCTTTGAAGTCGGGAGCAACCTCTAAGCAAGTTGTCCCTTCCAAAAATAACCCTGACAGGATTCCCACCTTCACATGCCTCTAAGCCACATCTTCACAAGGTTTTCCCGCTTCGTGGTATTGGTCCACGTTTTCTGTAAATCGAAATAGTTAGTGTGTTTTATTGCGGTGATTAAGCTTTGATAACGTAATTAAATATGAAAATAATTTGTTATCAATAATTATTACTCCCTTTGGCCATATTCTCTTTTCGCCATCTTTCCTGCGGCATCTTTGGCTTCCCTTTGAGCGGCGCTACAGATGCTTCTGCCATGCAATGTGATGGTGGAGATTCTTTCTGCCATGAAGAAGACTTTGTTTATATGTGCCGATTTAATGGACTTGGGCTATTGTTGGTAGGCCGTTGAACCACTTGTGGGGGGAAGAGAGGTGTGGGTCCCTTTTGGGCCTTTTAGTGTGTGTGAGATACATTGGGCCTATTTTTGCATATGTGATGTACTGGGGTTTTTTTTATATGTGTGTGATGTGTTAATGGCCCAACACCAATGTGATGGGTTACTAACAACCTTTTATAGATGTGGGTATTTTGTGAAAATAGGGAAAATATGGAATTTTTAGTATTTTTGGCTATGGTAAAAAAAATGGGATTTTTGTGTTTAAATGGGCTTGACTATCCCAAATTTGACCCTTAACAATTAGTTAGACTAGTTTAATTAAGTTTGAGGCAATCGTGAATTATTTCTTTAATTAATTTTACATAATAAAGTAATTCCATTTCCCTGTTATGGAATTATGGATTCCACACCACACTAAGTCCAACTATATTAAGCCCTTTTAGTCTAAGAGAGAATCAAGTATTAATGAGAGAATCAAGGAAGATTACAAGGAGATTACCTAGAAGGTTCCCTTGAGTATCATCCACCGCGCTTGCAAGTCAAGTAGATTAGCATTAAATGTAAAGGGATTTACTCCACTATATAAAGGAAGTCCCGTAAGCTATTTTACACACACATTAGATTTCTGTATTCTCTTCTCTCTAAAATAATAAAAATTCTCTCTTTTCTCTCTATATTGTTCTTCGAGTTCTTCATTAGTGTTATAACATTTCCTTTTTTTTTTTTACAATTCTTTGAGCAGAGAATTTTAAGGAGCGGCAAATATGATTATCTATTCTTTCAGTTTTCACAAGATCTAATAATTTTGGATATGACACTAACAAACTTAATCAAGCCCAAATATATTATATTATATAAGGCCTCACATGCAGCTTGTATTGTATGCGGTTAGACTTGAATCCAATATCTTATGGTTCAAGTACGATATACCTACCAATTGAGCTAACAATTCAAGTGTGTCCATATATGCTACTCGTTAACATTAACATGATATGTGTATACAACACTACTGTAATATAAAATACGAATTGATAGATTACCTCAAAAAAATACGAATTGATATATATAACATATAACATATATTAAAGTTGGAAATGGAATTACCCTTTTGTCCAGCTATAAGATGCACCACATTCACCAAAGAACAAATTCTCAGGGGTATTTCGGTACTTTCATGTTCGGTATTTTCGTTATTATTGTTGATTGTTGAGGGCGTTTTGGGAACTTTAGGATAAAGTTACCTTTAAATAGACAAAACATTAAAATTGGCTTTTTTTAGAAGCAATTTTTACAATCAAAGCATTAAAATGTTATAATTTTCGGTCCACATATCCGATTGAAATTATTCAAGTGTCGGTTAAAAGGTTATTGTATGATCTACGACTTTCGTCAAATGCCTGAAAGCTGAATTTGATTAATGAGTTTCGTGGAGCGTTCAAGAGGGAATTTTTATGTTTAGTCTCCATAAACAAATATTTTTTTTCCCTAAATTATTTATCAAGTAACCATACTTTTATACTTTATGCAATTTAATCCTTTACAAATTTTGGGTTAGACGTTTTAACGCTTCGGCTTTAATTCTTTTAGTTTTTGTTTTATTTATTTGATCAATATGATTCAAGTGTCTATTGAAAGATAATTTAATGACTTGCAACTTTCATTAAGGACTCAAAAGCCAATTTTGGGATTTCAGTTCTCAAAATTGTTTCTGAAATTTGGTGGTCGGTCTATCTAATTTTGATTTACGATCATTATTTATAGCATAGACCTAAGCTTAAAAAAACACCAACTAAATATTTTGCATATATCCTTTCTATACTCACGATGTCCATAGCAAATACAAGTACAAGCTACGCAAAATCAATTACCATTACAGCTAATACCTATATGTTCATAAGTAACTGTTCCCTCCCTTCACAACCCCCGCATGGAGCGCAGGCCCTGGTACTAGCTAATCTATTAACAGAATTAAAGTGGCATAAAAATCAACAAAAAATGAGAGAGAAAACAGTGCAACAAATCTGGTTGAAGTAGTCTTGGATATATTTTTTTAAGAAAATGAAAACATTGAAGCTGGTGATACCAAATCCATTTGCTTTGCTGTTTGTATCAACTTGTGTGAAACTAATATGTAAAAATTAAATATTAGAATATTACGTAATGAATAGGAAAAACAGATTATATCAAACAGAATAATCAACTATGGATATAAGTCATGCATAAGAAAAAGAACAAAGTCAAATTGATTAAACAGGATGAAAACAAAATATTTTAAAATCTTTGAATATATGGATTCTTTGTCTTTTCTCTTAAATTCTCTCGTTATGTTAGGTGAATTAGAAGAAGACAACTGAAGCCGACCGCTATATATATATGTTTGAGCCACAAACAAGCATTGAGAGGCTCCCACGCATCACCCCTATCATTTTAATCAAATCAAGAAATGATCACAGATTCATTCCGTGAGAATTAAACAAGATGTAACGAAAGTTTAATCATAAATTCACTAGGTTTATTATAAGTTTCAAAATGTATGACGTTATTATAATTTTAATAATTTCACATACCTGATTCTTTAGTACTAAGTTAGTACTACTAACTACTACTAATTCAGTATAGGAATATCATCAAATCGGTCAAAATGCTTGGAGGCCCTATACTGTAAAAAATGTGTAATTTCATTCATGTATTAAAAAAATGATCAATTTAGTTCACGTATTCATAAGATTTGGTCAATTGAATCTATGTACATACATGATTTGATCAATCAAGTTCTGATTGTTTCTTTATCAATTGGATCAATATTTTTCGCAAAAAAAAAAAAAAATAGATTGAATCAATATTATTGATTTAATATTATGAGTACAATTACTAAATTGACCAAATCTTATGAGTAAATTGACTAACCACGTAGTATATAAACCAAATTGCACATTTTTATATAGTACATAGACCTCCCAATATTAACCTTATCAAATCACTTAACCAAATCATATAACACATGATTCACATAGAATCGCAAGTGACCACCCCAACTACCAATTAAACAAGAGCATCACCATATGGTGGAAAAATTGAACTTTGATTTTCTAGATGTGACATTGACCCCACATTTTCATTAAATAAAATAAAATAAAAATTTCACTAAATAATTACTACTAACTTTTCAGGTCTAATAATGTACACAAAATGCCCAGAGGGCTCACTTTAGGAAAACATATATAGTTACGTCTAACGTGCGCATCAACATCAAATTGATTAAACAAAAAGGATGTTATTATTAATTTGTACAAAAAAAAACCACAAACAAAAAAGTTTCCATTATATTGTGACCCGATGGACGTTCCTCTCTAGCAGTCCTTCTAACACAACCTTCTTCTTATACTCCTCCGAATTCAAATCCAACTCATTCGAATTCGTGGTACTTTTAACAGTAACATTATCATTATCATTATCGCTAATCGCGGTCCGAAAACGAGGGCAAAAATAAAACCATGCCGACGTACAAAGAATGGCACAAAATCGACCCCAAACTAACATTATGATCAAGGTCACCATAATAATTGACATACCTATCAAGGGGTCGAATTTTTGAACCACCTCATTGTTTTGTTTACGTTGGAGCTCCTTTAAGTTGAACCGGGCATGAACCCGGGGATTCACGACCCGTTTACTTCCTTCTAGGGCCGGTAACGAGACCGTGTGAGACAACTTGGTTGGTTTGGGTTTGGGTTTAGGTGAACCCGGTAGGCTTGACCCTGTTGATCTCAATGGGTCCAAAAGTTTCCTATTCCCGAGGATGATTTTCCTTTGCTCATGATGATCAGGTCCTTGCTGCAGCCTTGTTGTCTGAAAATAATCATGTCCAAAAGTCGAAATATGTAAGACAAAAAGATTCTGACGAAGTAATTAAATCACCTTTTTAGTTTACCTACACCTAAATAAATAAGCTTCGGAAAAACTACTATAAATAGTAAATTTTAATAAAGGCAATAGTTAACCTCTTTGGGTTTATCTCTTGCTGCTGCTTGATTGGAGGGTGGCACTTGCTTAATATCAGCTTTGGAATTTTGACGTGAAGGTCGTTTATGATTGGAAACGGGGTTTTGAGCCTGAGGCTTAGAGGAGATGAGCTTGGGGTCGGATTTCTTCTTGTTCTTGATCAGCTTTGATGTCTTGGTTTTTCCGTCAGCAGGCGGCCGAGGTGGCGGAGGCTGATCTGCCTTGTCGGAGTTATTATCGACAGGGACCGTTTTGGTTCGGGACTTCCTCGAGCTTAAACGGAACGTTGGCCAAGAGAGGAAATTATTACTGGAATTCTTCTTTTGGCTACCGGCGTGGAAGGCTTTCGGGGGCTTTTTTTTGTTACCGGAAAACCCAAAACAACCGAGAAAGCAACCGTTTTGATGGGTTTTGGCCATGGAAGAGGAGAGAGAGGAGGATCGGCATGGAGGACTTTGAATACCGAATGGTCGCCCTCTTCCTTGGTCGCTATAACTAAATATATATATAATTATAATAATTAATGACTAGTTGGACATACATACAATATTCTATTGATAAAATATAAGTAGTATGTAATGTATGCTACTGTATTTAAATTTAATAGAATCTTCTTTTAATTTTTTCTTTTTGTTAATTCACGAGTAATTTACGTTTGGGCAGGGAGAGAAGACTTGGACTTCGTGGCTCAGTCGTTGTTCTTACACGTTTTCACCTTGTCCACGCTTCCACCAATTCCAGCACTGTTTGCCTAATTGTAATTAATTACTTAAGACAAACTACGTGCCATGTTAATTAGTAGTACTATTTTTTTAATATGTATATTTTTATATCCAAATATCTACAAAGGTGCTATTTTTTGGTATAGTTATTTAGTATTTCTAATCTTCTCCCTCTAATGAAACTTTTTTTAAGAAGAAAAATAACTTTTTATTCAAAACAAATGTTGATCGCCAATAAAAAAAAATGTTGATACTAGTTACATTCAAATTTTGGAGTCTTTGTTGCAACTTATCCTTGGTATATACGTCAGAAAAAGTAGATCTAGCTAGCTTTACAATTGTTTGTCTCGAACTTTCTCGATACATTTTAACATGTACATCGGTCTCTTACAATTTTTTCTTATCTCTTTAGATAAAAAAAATATATTTACAAAAGAAGTGATTAATTTGATTAAAGTACCGGTCTATAAATCATAAAACAGACCTAATAATTTTCCTTGATGTAAAGAAAGAAGTATTAATTAAAAAGTTTCACCCAAGGTTGTCTCGTAAGATCAAATTAAAAAGACAAATCATTTAAAAAACAAAGAAGAAAACTGATTTGAAAAACAAAGGAAGAAAACTGATTCAAGAACAAACTATAACATTGAAATTCTGACTCAAACCGTACAAATCTGCAATATTGGAGCTTTATTTTAAGAAGAGAAAAGTAAAATTAAAAAAGTGACTCGATCTTTTTTACTGATAAAAAAGAGTGATGTTTCTTGTTGCGTCTAATATCCCACTTAACGTTTTATATATTGGAGCAAGAAAATTCTTTTTGACCTTCCTGATTTTACCTCCAGTAATTGTCCCTTCTAATAATGAAGTTAACAAAATAAATCCAGATTTAACCCCTAATTATAAATATGGAGAGTTTGCAGGGTAAATCCCTTGATTTTAGGCTATTATTATTGAATACTCCCTCTGTTTCCTTATTATAAGTCATGGATAACTAAAATTTTCAATCAAGAAAAGTACTTTTTTTTGAAGAAAAGGTTGTAATTTTCATTTTTACAAAGATATACTCATAATTACAATAAATTGAGAAGAATACTCCTATTTTAAATCTAGATCTAGGTCTTGCTTCATGATCAGAGTCATCTTGATGATTATATGGAGTCTCGAACCTTCTTCATAAATCTTTCGCATGTCCACCACTCCATCGCTTTTGCTTCTCGATGAATCCAAGAAAAAACTTTCAACAACGATAAAAAAGTGGCTAATTTGAGGATCATCAACACCCACCCTTTGATTAGAAAGAAAAACCATTCCGACAAAGCAAACTGTTTTCAATCTATTGTAAACTAAAAACTGGACAAAAGCCATACTCAGATTCAAACTAACTGACTAAAAAAAATAGAACTGACTCGAAAAACTGACTAAACCCAACAGATCTATAGATCTGAGGACTTTATTCTAAAATAAAAATAAAAAAAGATCAGGCTCCTCCTCCCCCTTACAAAAGAGTCAGGAGGAGGAGGAGGAAACAAAATTTTGAAGGGAGGAGGTGAGAGAGAAAGAGGGTGGGGAGGATAACAGTAATAAGTTGATAACCAAGAAAAGTACTTAAAAGTAAGTTAGTTAGTTTGTAAATTTTATGCATATTTTAATCTACTTTCCCATAGAGGTGTTCATGGGTCAGGCCGGGCCCAAGCTTTGATTTATAGCTATAAGGCTTGTCCAAGCCCGGCCCGACCTGACTAAATGGGTCTAAACTTAAGTCCAAGCCCGCCCAATTAAAAAAAACTTTGTTCATGGCCCGTCCAAGTCCACCCGTTTAGTAATTAAATATATATTATTTATTTATTTTAAACTCATTATTTAATATTTAAAATATATTTATTATTTATTTAGTAATATATATTATATCTATGATAGTAAATCTTAATTAACATATAAAATTTTTATCAAAATAATTAATTTACACATCTAATAAATATTTTAACTAGTCAATCTAATTAAAAACAAATAAAATATTCTAATTATTTAACTATACGGGCCGGGCCGGGCTTTTATGGCTAAGCCCAAGCCCGGCCCATTTTATGAGCGGGCCTTAAAATTTTGTCCAAGCCCGTCCAACGGGTTTCAAATTTTTGTCCAAGCCCTCCCAAATATCGGGCGGGTTTACGGGTTTGGGCGGGTAGCCCGGCCCTTGAACAGGTCTACTTTCCCATAACACACCCTTAATTAAATATTCATCTATACTCACATATCCTTTAATTAAAAAATGGTAGATTTGGAAAATAGGTAATTAATGCTTTCTTGATAATATAAGATGACAAATACTAAAAAGAAACAAAGAGTGATGACTTATAAATAGAAATAGAGGGAGTATGATTTTAGAAATTATAGTAAATTATAGAGGTTCAAACTGGAGTAGCAAAACTCAGAGGGGGAAATCTATTTTCGAATAGAAGAACTAGAAATTAGATAAGGGAAGAAATATGGGGAGAGAAAAGGCGGCTAATCAATAGTCTTAATAAAGATGTAATGCAATAATCTTACTTTTAAGTTAGGCGGATATTTTCGGGCACATAATTAATTTTTTGCCTTGAAATTTTCCTCAAGTCTATGTCTCTACGACATATATATAGGATATGCGCCATGCAATGAAATAGCAATCAAGCCTTTGAAATTAATTACTTTTTAGGTATTTATCCAATACAAGTAATTGCCCTTGAGTTTGATGCATGCAAAATTCACCAATCGATACTTCACATATAAATATACTTGGTATACGGGACTATCCTAACGAATACATAGTTACTTATTTTATAACTTATTAATGGAGAGCATTACCATTGACAAAGGTTTACCCGCTTGGTACGCCAATCCTTAATCTTGAATAAGTTATATTAACCATTAAATAGATATTAATACATGTGATTTATAAAAAAAATACTGTAATATAAAAAATCCATGAGACAAGGAGTTGATTAATTAGGTTTCTTCATTCATACGTAAGGTAAATTAAACAAAGCTAAATTCAAAACCTAACTCTTCTTCTTTTCTTTTTTTTTTTTTGATAAATAACCTAACTCTCCTTAATTACTATAACTTTATTAGTACTAGATTTTTTGCCCGCGCACATGGCGCGGGTTGTATCTCGCGTCTTATTTTTCTTAAGTAATTCATATACTCAATGACCATATCTGAAAAGAAATGGGAACAATAAAAGTGATATAATGGATGATGTGTTCATAAGAGAGTGGCAACAATATTTAGTTAATCAAGTCAGGCTCTGTTTTAAACGTGGACAAAATTCTTCATACTTAAGTAAGAGTCAAAATTCTACTCAAGAATGTCCAGGCAAGACATGGAGAATTTGAATAGCTTGAGGAAGCCATCTTTTCTGTTGTGCCAAAGGAAGAAAAACACATGCACCAGGCATCATAATTTGTCATTTTTTCCCCTTTCATCGAATAAGAATGCCGTTAAAAATTCAAATATTTTGAAAAGCAAATCTTTCCAAAAACATGAGTCTTATATATTGAACATAGATTGTCTAAAAGGGCTATGTAAATCCCAATCACGAAACTATAAACATAGCTGAACATATTTACTATTTAGATCTACATATACTTGAATGAGTTTTGCATAAACTAAAATGTCTCAGAATTATAGCTCAAAATCTATGCCACGTTACAGAATACAAAAACAATAACACAAAGGGAGAGGATTCTCTCCACCACTAAAAAAATAGTGGAGAGATCCACTGATCTAAGAGGCCCAAATCTATGGCTCAAACAAATCCACCTTATCCATTCTATTCCCTTAAAATCACACCGTTTCTTTGCTTTTACGCCGTTTACTCTTCGTTGCTGCCATTTGTCCTCTTCTTCTTCTTTTTTGGTTAAACGTTTCTGTCTTCTTCCCTATCTCAATATCTCCACCTCCTTTCTCTGTATCTCCCTTCACAATTGATTCTTCTTCCCATGACTATCTCTGTCGATAAAAAAAAACTTTTGGATAGATGTATAGAATGTCTACTTTACTTTCCCATGTTTCCATTCATTAAAATTTTAAACAAGAATCATTTGAAGAACTGGCTTGAAGAATATATGAAGACCAATCACCTACCCCCAAACTAGAAACCCAGAATCTACAATAACTCATACGAAATTCAACCTTCCCGTAAGCATTGCTCCCAAACCTAAAAATTGCTTCAACATCTTCCAAAACCCAGAAATACTCAAAGAGAATTAACATAAAAACAGCCAAGCCAACAACCAAGTCTTAATTGGAGATTTCACCCAGAAAAAGAAAAAAAAACTTTAATCGGAGATCAACATAAGAGTAATCAAGTTATATATGTAATGTAACTCTCTTATTTGCTATTAAATTAAGTTTTTGGTACCTTCTGAACGTGATCATTTATAAACCACAAAGACTTGTTTCTTAAGGGAATTTTTTGTCTTCTAGTTCTTTATTTACTTATTGCAATGGTGGTGGTGGACCTGGAACCTTTGAAGAATAAAACGAAAGGGAAATTGAATTAAAGAGAGAAAGAGCAAACAAGCTGGAGAAGGAAAAGTGCACAGATTTATCTCTCTCGTCTTCTGTTTCTTTAATCCAAGCTTTTCTGTAATCACTCGGAGGAGGGAGGAAAAGAAGAACAAGACGACAATGTTGTAGTGACGGAGAGAAAACAGTGCAAAAGTTAATTAAACGTGTGTTTTATTAAGTAAATAGAATGGATGAGGTGGACTTGTTTGAGCCGTAGATTTGGGTCTCTTAGATCAGTGGATCTCTCCACTATTTTTTAGTAGTGGAGAGAATCCTCTCCCTAAAACAAAACAAATTAGCAGCCCTTGGTAATTAAAATTTGGTGCAGTAAAGAATGGTGAGGGACCTAGCTGCAAGAACCAAGAGAAGGCAAAAGTTAAATCATGTGAAAAAAATACTTAAGTTCATCTCACAACCCTGAAGCTCCATCTTCTTTATCTCCCTCTTCATTTCTAGGAAATCTCTTAAGCTTTACAATGGTCTCTCAATGTCTTCCTTGTTCCACCACAACCTGTCCAAAACATGTCTACAGACTTGGAAAAATTTGATTAAAAGGTACAAACATAGAATAAATATAACAATTATTTGTTACTATTCTAACAATAAAAATTAATCTTGATTGGAAGAGGGAGCACCACAGGCAAATCAAGGTAGGTCTTCTTTTACCCCTCTCTTCTTATTCTGTCATGCATCATATGTGGATTATTAATAACCAAAGAGATTAATAACAAATAAAGGAATCCACCTGATAAT
>AWWV01005108.1:0-24264 GCA_001974805.1 Corchorus capsularis | reverse complement strand
TCATATTAATTGTCTTATATAGAAATATTTTTACCACGAACCTTCCAGGGTGCTTAGCTAATTGACTACTATAAATATTTATAGGTTTTATATATTTATCTATACTACATATAAAAGTACGAATAAGAGGAAACTTTATATTTTCCGATTTTACTCATTTTTTTCTAATATATTTCTAAATTGCCATTATTAAAAAAATATTTTAATTATTTCATTATTTTAATAATATAAATTTAGATTATCCTCGTTAATTAGGATCCAACGTGACCAATAGAAATGCTCCACATCATCTTTAGCATATGAATTTTCGTCCAAAACATTCTGCAAGACGGTTTTAGGTTTAAGAGAAGATCAATTTTGTCCATAAATTTCAAGGGCAAAATCGTCCACCGGAATAGCAGAATTAGGTATTGAGATAACATAAAAGTTGTAGATCTTGGAATCCTCTTTCTAACGATACCTCATTTGCATTTTTCTGAGCTTTGGATATTTAAAAGTTATGAATTTTCTTCCAAAACTGCTCTTGTGAAGTCTTCCTTTGAAGAAGATTTAACAATGCTGCGTCAGGGTTGACTCATTACTGCATCATAATTACTGATTGGATTTGGACTCCTTCTTTGGGTTTTCATATTAATGAATTGGGTCTAAAAATGTCAGATTTAGACCTTAAGACATCTGGCTTGGCAATTTGGCCTTCATGGACTCAAACGGGCCTAATGGGCCTACTGGCCCGAAATGAGACAAAATAATTGATTGGGTCACTACGTTAAAAGCCCAATTGCTCACAAAATAAATAAATTTTGAGATAATTCAGAGTATATCGAAGTGCATGATGGAAGGAGTAGTGTTTCAAATGCCTAATGAACTGAGAAGGTTATTCGCGACTTTATTAGTGCATCGTGAACCGTCAGATGTGAGGGAACTATGCAATGACTATTACGATGCAATGTCTGAGGATTATAAGAGAATACATGGAAACTCAGTTCAGACACAAATTGCTTGCACATTACAGACCATTGCCTATTATTTTGAAAGCATCTGAAAAACCATTAAGAAGTTTGATTTGTCAGAGATAGATTCTCAAAATTTGCACATCAAGAATCAACACATAAGAAAATTGCAAATGAATTGAGTATTGAAACTCCACGGAGAGATCTAGAAGCTGCAAATAAATTAAATGAAGACAAAAAGATTGCATTCCACGCTATCGTAGATCAAGTTGAATCAAGAAAGAGAGAAGTTTGTTTTTTGTTTTTTGGACGGGCCAGGAGGAATAAGCAAAACATTTCTATATCATGCAATAGTGGCCAATTTAAGATAATAATCACATATCATTTAAACATATAATTAACAACATCAATATCACATTTTTTTTTTAAAAAGTATTTTTATTTGATTAATATAACTTCAAATATCATCACGGGTCAAGAGGTTGATTGCGTTAGCTACAACAACATCCGAAGTAGAGGCAACGATTATGCCAGGAGGAAGAACAACACCCTTGAGGTTTGACATTCCATTAAGTCCGACAGAAATGATTATATGTAGGACTTCTAAATAGAGTGCTAAGGTTGAACTATTAAGAAGAGTAAGACTAATAATATGGGATGAAACACCAATGACGAGAAAGTTTGCAATTGAATATGTGGACAAAACACTTAAAGATATGACGAGTAACAAAGAGCCATATTTGTTTTTTGGAGGAGATTTCAGACAAGTGCTCCTAGTTGTACCTTGAGCAACAAAAGAACAAACAGTCAATCAAAGTTTGGTTAGATCATACCCTTGGCCAAAAATGGAGATACTAAGACTGAAAAAGAACATGAGAGCAAGAGGAGACCAAGAGTTTGGAAAATTCCTCCTTCGAGTTGGTGATGGAGAAGAACCAACAAAAGATGATAATTTGATACTTTTACCAGATCAGATAGTTATAAAAGTATGAAAATCCCGAAAAATGCACTTCTCCCGAATTTGAAGCATAATTCATCTTCGACAGAGTATAAATGACCAACCGTGCGATCTTGGCAATAAGAAATAAGTATGTAGACAAACTGAATGAGCAGATGATAGAAATATCTCCTTATGAACGGTTTCGATGAAGCAGTAAATGACTCGAACAACGATTATCAAGAGAAATTCTTAAATATTTTAACACCGAATGGTTTGCAAACGCATAGATTGGTGTTGGAAAAAAATTGTCCAATCATATTTTTGAGGAAATTGGATCCATATAATGGTTTGTGCAATGGAACAAGAATGGTCTGCAACCACTTTGGCCATAACGTAATACAAACAGAGATTGCAATTGGCCAATATGCTGGAAAACAAGTTCTTCTTCCAAAAATTCTACTCTCACCAGAAAAAAACGAAGGATATCCATTCCAATTCAAGAGGAAACAATTCCCTATCCGTCTTTGTTTCGCTATGACCATCAATAAAGCACAAAGACAAACAATTCCTAATGTTAGAGTATATCTGCTACAACATGTTTTCTCCTATGGACAACTATATGTCGCACTCTCTCGGGGAATTTCAATGCCGTCAACAAAAATTTTGGTTAAGTTAAAAAATATAAAGAAGTAAAATGAAACATATAAAAAATATTGTATATAAAAAAAATCTACTTTCGTACGTGCAGTTACGTTTCAATAATTGGATGTTTGAGTTATAATTAAATTGATATATATTTACTATTTGATTTAAAATTTACTTCAATTTAATTATGTTTTTTTAGCACCTGAGCACTTGGTTCAATGGTAAGGTGCATGCTCCTTGAACCGTGAGGTCTCAGGTTCATGTCTCACCCTATTCAATGCGTATAGGTTTTGTGCAACTTTATGCTGGCTATGTTTTGTTTATTATAGTTTGTTTATTTGGTCATTTCTCATTGGATGTTTGGGCATATAAGGAATTATTTTTTTTGGTACATTAGAGCGGTCCAAGACCGCTTTAGCTAACAATGGCCCTAGGCCGTGACACACCCCGGATATCCTCCTCGATGAAACGATGGAGCACACCCGGCAGTTGGTCCAAAAACAGCAACATGAAAGGACCCCTGATAGGCCCAACTGGCCAAGTAGTCCGCACACATATTGGCCTCACGGTAAATGTGAAGCAAAGAACATTGCCAATCACGCTGAAACAACTCACGACATCTCTGGATAATAGGTGATAAAGGATCATGTAAAGCTGGAGGCTGCAGGATCTTGTTAACAACAATAAGATAGTCGGATTCCACAATGATTGATCTATGACAAGATTCCCAAGCAATCCGCAGACCATGATAAATAGCATACAATTCAGCTTTCGAAATATGCCCCCAACCAAGCTTACAAGTGAAGCAGAAAAGCCACATACCATCAGAATCTTGGCAAATGCCACCTGGGTTTGTTCTAGCTGCTGCATCAACATTAAACTTAACAAACCCTATAGGGGGCTTTAACCAACCAATAAGGGTAGTAGATCTACATTTTGGAAGATGTAGATTCGTGCTGAAACTGCGAAACTCACAAACACTAGTAGAGATCATGAAATACGGATTCTCAGGCCAAGTAAAATTATCCTCAAACAGGAAACAATTCCGCCATTTCCAAATATGCCAACAAATGAAGCTAAAAAACATAGGCCAAGGAATTGAAGAATCCACCAAGAAACTACTCAAAGAAAAATTGTAACGCAACCAGTCATTCAAGTTCAAAGAATTAAAGCGAACCAACCTAGCACCATGTAAACAACAGGACCAAATTAATGGAGATGTACCACAATATCTAAAAACGTGAAGAACAGATTCGTCAGCAACCCCACATCTAGGACAAGTAGCAACAGGAGTAATATGTCTGCGGAAGCAAGCCAATTTAGTAAGAAAACGATCATGCCGAACCAACCAGAGAAAATGCTTCACTCTAGGTGGATCAAATATAAGGAATTATTTGATTGTAATAAGATTTGAATATTGTATTCTTCCAAAAGAAATTATGTTTTTTTTTCCAGCAATTCAATTAGCTTAGATTACAAAAATTGAATGCTTTGAATAATAATTATAATTAATTTCAATTATTTTAATAACTTTTTACTTTAAACATATTCGACCACATGCAACACACGTCAATTCAATTAGGTTAGATTACAAAAATTGGATGCTTTGAATAATAATTATAATTAATTTCAATTATTTTAATAACTTTTTACTTTAAACATATTCGGCCATATGCAAATGACCCAAAACCGAAAAAATTGGTCAGTTCTTTCAATCCGGATCGGTTTTGGTCAGCCCTAGTCTTAACAGAGAAGTCTTGACTCAATCATGATATTTGAGATTGTCATCAGGAATTGCATTTCGATTTTTGTTTTCTGAAACTAAAAATTCAATATATAATTCCAACAGTTGGGTCTCCCTTGACGTCAAGTAGTTAGTAGTATATATACTTATTCTTCGAGTAAGAAGTGTATAGCCAAAATGAAGGAAATTTCAAGAATATATGTGCAATCTAATAATATTGGCTCCTAATAACTTGGGTTTTACTCTAAAGAAAATTTTAAAATAAAAATAGTAATTAATTAAGCTGGAAGTCTTTCTTGTTTTAGCTGTTTGTTTGGTATATTCAACATATTTTGAAAATTCTAATACTTATATATAGGAGTATTAAAATATTTCAAGAGTATAATAAAAGGGCTTCACATTTTATATCCAAAATGATGTTATGAATAATTAGAAAAAGAATTGTAGTATAAATATGCTACAAGCAAAGTAAAAAAAGAAGAAAAAAAAAGACTTAGAAATGTATGCATGATCATTTTTTCTTCATCTTGTGACTAAGTTTTTCCTTCTTCTCTCTTTCTTTTCTTTTCAAATCTTGTCTCTTTTTCTTCTCTTTTTCTTCTTTCCGCTTCATCTCCTCTCTTAGTCGATTCCTCTTCTCCTTCTCCTTGGCTTCCATTTCTTCCCTCTTTTGTCTCTCCTTTTCCTTGGTCCTCTTCTCCTTCTCCCTCTCCTTTGCTTTCTTTCTCTTTTCTATCTCTTTCAATTCTTCTCTTGTGAGTTGTTTTTTAACGTTGAAGCACATATTTCCTCTCTGCTTGCAAGATATTAATTACTCTTTTCTCAAAATGAATGATGAATTTATATATAAAAGCTTGCTTAGTTTGGGTTTTACAAGGGTGCCGTCTAATTTGTAATTGGGTTTCCAACATTAATATTGTTGCTATCATATTTTTAAATATTACGTTCTACCCGGCCCTGGCCTGCCTTGGCCATGATATTCTCTCTCTTTTTGACTTCATGCAAAGAAACAATTGCTAGGGATAATTAAGCAAAAGCATAAGGGATTTAAGTTTTCAGTTTGAATCCAGAAATGGGTGGAATGAAAATAGGAGAGAAGAATACCTCCCTATTGCATAACCTTTCATGTACTATTAAGTAGCAAAAAAGAGGAGATCCAATTTGAAAGGACAATAGAATTGGTTTAAGAAATGTGCCTTTCAAACAAAAAATTGGCTACATAAACTTGTTTGCACAATGAGGTGGTACAGGTACTTTAAGTACCCCCTAATTAACAAAATCAATCTTTAACCATTTATTATGAAAATCTCATATTATGATCAAGGCGAATAAACTATCTGATAAAACTAACACGTAAGTACTTGTTCTTTGGATTCATTACTAATTAATGCTGAGAAACCATGCACTAACACAACAAAAAAAAAAAAAAACTTGAGCTCTTGTGATAATTAAGGAGTGAGGAATAATCTACTTAATTAACATCTATATATATATATATTAATTAATAATGGATCGTCAAAAATTTGATTGCCTCAATTGTCATCGGGGAATTCGCTTGTACTCATCACTAAAAAAATGCCTTTCAAAAAAAAAAAAAGGAAAAAAAAAAAAGAAACACGTCTCATTATGTGATGAATGGGACGGACAGAGGATTTTTATTCCTCATCGTAAAGTCCTTTAGTCTCAAGTCCAAAACCGTATGGGAAAAGCGGATCATAATTTGGATCACCATAGTTCATGGGCAGCTGATCCACTGTCTTGAACCAGGTACGAGACGTTTTGGCAGAGAATCCATAGAGACCAAAAAGAACATCAGCCACGCCTTGGCCTTCAGTGCCAGGTAACCAAGCGGCCACCAGGGCGTCAATGGACCAAAGATAGGGTTCGATTACGACGGGACGCCCCGTAACGAGGACGGCGACACACTTGACAGCGCCACAAACGTTGCGGATGATTTGCGGACCGGGATGAGAGATGGTCAAGTTTCGGCTATCGCCATTTGTCTCCGCATAAGGAACCTCGCCGACCACCACAATGGCATAGTCGAAGTCGTGGTCCTTGAAATACTTTTCGCTTGGCCTGTCCTTGTGGATGACTTCAGTGGTCTTATCGACGGAGGCTCTGATGGCTTGGAGTATGGTGGTGCCTGTAGTCCAGTTGTTGCCGTTGGCTCCTTGCCACTGAATAGTCCATCCACCGCACTGATAACCTAAGTTATGACTATGGGTTCCTGCAACAAGAATCTTCTTGGCATTGGCGGGGAGAGGTAAAACTGGGGCTTTTCCAGGCTTTCCATTTTTCAGCAATACACATGATTTCCTCACTGCTTCCCTTGCGATTTCCCTATGTTGCTGCAATATGCAACTTTAATAGTATTTATTAGTAATGAGACCAATATTAATTTCATTTTTTTTTTAAAGAAAGAAAAAGGTTTTTAGTTTGCAACAACTCACTTACCTTGCATCCAAGCTTGTCAACTAGACTATAATCACCTAAGGGATTTTCAAAGAGGCCCATTGCAAACTTGACTCGCAAGATTCTTCTCACCGCATCATCAATTCGGCTCATTGGAATCGCATTTTTCTTAACCAAATCCGTAAGGTCATTGATGAATTCCGTGTAGTTATAAGGAATCATAATCTGGAATCCATTTTCAAACTTGAACAAGAATTCCGAAGAAATATCAAAGTTACTACTAGTAATATTAACACCTGGATATATTACTAACCATGTCAACACCAGCCAATACTGAAGTTTGGATTGAATATGTGTAGTTTTTATGAGGAGGAGAAGTGATCCTGTCAATTCCTTGCCAATCAGAGATGACAAAACCCTGTAAAAATAGAAATCAATATATATATATTTCTTATGCCGACATACATATAAATTTTCTAGGATTAATTATTCCATAAATTAAAATTAAAATTAAAATTAAAATTAAATGAATTTACCTTGAAACCAAGTTCTTCCTTAAGGTAGCCGGTAAGCAACTCTTTATTAGCATGCATCTTAACTCCATTAATGCTTGAATAAGAAGCCATGACGGTGGCAACACCCTTTTGCAGAGCATTTTTGTAAGCAGGCATGTGGATGCCATACAAGGTGGTATGGTTAACAATGGTGTTATTTTCATTGATGCCTTTCACCGTCCCTCCATCACCAACATAGTGTTTCGCACAAGCTGCCACCTTGTGATCTCTACAATATCATATATATATCATCCAAGTCCAACACAACCAATTATTCAAAAAATATTGTAGGAACAATAATATTTAATCCAAATGGTAATTATTCCATTCATTAAAATTACTTGTTCTTACTTTCCGTCAACAGAGGGATACCCCTTCATGTCGCTACTAACTTCTCCTTGCAGCCCTTCGATGATATCGGTCATTAATTGCACAATTGTAAAGTCCTCACTATAGCTCTCGTAACATCTGCCCCACCTAGGATCTCTGCAAACCTTCATTTTTTTTTTGTTGTAAAAAGAAAATTCCCTTTAATTTGCAATTTCAAGATTCAAGATCAGTACTTACTGCAATGCATGGTGCAAAAGCATAAGGAATGCCGGTTGCCCGAATTTCGAGTGCGGTTGCAGCTCCAATCCTCTCAACAAGATCAGCATCCCTGCAATTGGATATATCATTAAATATTGAAGATATTAAATTATTAATAATTGATCACCAAGTGAATTATATTATATTGTATTGTGGTCAATATATTATTGATTCACCTAGTTCCTCCAAGGGCAATGTTATGTGGGAAAATGGTGGCATTGACAACATTGTTATGGCCATGAACAGCATCAATTCCATAAATCATTGGAATCCCAAGACGAGTTCCAAGAGCACCCATTTGAAAATTATTCACCATATCCACCCAATCTTTGGCAGTGGCATTTATCTTTGGTGTACTGCCTCCACCACTCAGAATGCTGCCAATGAAGTAATTCTTGACGATGTCTGCCGTCAAGTCTTGACGTTCCAGCTGCGCCATCTGCCCAATCTTTTCTTCCAGGCTCATTTTCCCTAACAGGTCCTCGACCCTCACCTCCACCGGCTGCTCCGGATCTTTGTATTTGTTGGCAGAATGTTTCAAATCCAGCGATCTTGTGCTTGCTGTGCATCTTTCCGCCGCTTCGCTTTTTGATGCATGCCAGCACATCAGGAACAGGATTCCCACAAGGGAAACACATTTACTACCCATAATTTTTTTTCTTTTTTTTGGTTTAACAAAATTTACACTTCGATGAGGTTATGTATATATATACAGGTAATATTACCACCTAAAATAGAATTTGAGTTATTTTGACCAACTCAACTATTATTAAGGACATTTGAATCTGATTCCTTAGACAAAGATGAGAGTCACTCGTATTTCAGGTCCAAAACTAGTTTTAAACCAAATGTTCTCCCAAAAGTCACGTAATCCATTTACTGTCTCTGTATATACTAGAACTAGTTTTGGACCAAGTGTTCCCCAAAGGGGAAAGCTTACTCATGACTTGCACTCAAGAATACTACTTACACTTTTTTATCTTAAATTTGCATGTCTCCAAACAACTAAAAAAATATATTCTTATATCCAAACACCAAATTATCCCTTATATTGTATCAAATGCTATTCTTGAATACAAATCATGAGTACTTGTAGTCTCTCCCTTCCCCAAAACTCTCGGAATCCATTACCATCTCGAATCTAATTCCTGCTTAAACCGAAACGGGCCATTAAGCAAAAATGTAATGTTCATAACATAGAGAAAAGAAAAAAAAAATATAAATGCATTTGATACTTTTCCATACAAATGCACTAAGGAAAGTGATTCATTGGATTTAAAAATTATGAAAAAGTAATTTGACAGCTCTTAGATTCATTCCTTAAAGAGGTCGAATAAGCTCACAACCAATAAAAAGCAGTAGCAAGAAAATTAGCTGCAAAATTTTGTGCTACATACTACTACTCAAAGCCCTATCTATTTACCAATACAGAACTTGCCAAAAATGTTTGATAAAATCTCGTCGGAGATGTCTTCTCCGCTTATCTGGCCAAGGGCCAATGCGGCATCCTTTAAATCAACTGTCCAGAAATCAATAGGCAGTTCCTCATTAATTGATGATTTCAGTCTTTCAAGAGCCTCCTTGGCACGCAGGAGCTGTTCACATTGTCTCTGAGAAATCACAATAAAAATTCCACAAGGAGCAGTGCGAATCAATATCAAAGTATGATATGGAGCATTTCAATGACCGGAAAAGAAGGGGAACAAAAGGAGAGATAGAGAGGAAGAAGAAGATATTTGAGCAGCTATACGACTCGAACCATGGATCCCCAACTGTGAAATGAATATGTACTATGGCTACAACAGAAAGAAAAAATGCCAAATATGCAATTTCAAAATGCTAACCTGGTTAACAGTCCATCTACGTCCCCCGGCGGGAATCTGATTAAGGCCAACAATCTCTGAGATTGATTTCTCCAAATCTTGTATTCCTTGACCAGTGATGGCACATGTAAGGACATGCTTAGTGAAAGACTTGGCTTCTTTATCCACCCAACCAGAGCAAGCAGATGAAGCACAGTCTATTTTATTGATCACTAGAATCATTGGGATGGATGTTGATCTCTGAAACACCCAAACAAGAAACAATTAAATATATATACTAAAATGAAACTTAATTCATTGGATAAAATACTCAGGTATAATATTAACCACAAGACTGATGGCTTACCTTATGCGATTGAATCCTATCAAGAAGTTTGGTATCTTCTATAGTCCACCCATCAAGTGCACTCACCGTCATGATAATGACATCAGCACCCATAGCAACTGCTTCAGATCTCTCCACACCTAGAACAAGCATCACATATTAAGTAATATATTGGCGTATTAGATCAAGAAACATAAAGCTTAAATTTACTCCAAAATGTGAATGAAACTAATCAAATAGTAACACTTAATCAACTGCTCGCAACTCGCAAGAGGCAAACAGTAAATTTTCAAGCATTCCCTACTTGTTATCACAGAGTGTAAAATTTAAAACACCAAAATTTGCCACTCAATGAAAAGAAAAGAACATCGATCTTACACATTTCATAGAAATTAAAATCAAATTGCATCTTGCATGGCATTAGCACCACCTTGGTAATATCAAACTTCATAATCCCCCCAGCATAGTCATAATCCAAAAGGTGCCAGCAAGCTAAATGATAACCTCTATGCAGCATAAAAAAGACCTAAAAGAATCAAATCTCATCTTTGCTAGGAATATGGAGGTCTCATGACAGTTAAATTAAAACCATGGAGTATCTGTATAGCCCAGAGAGGCTCAATCATTGAATTTCAAAAAACAGAACAACATTGTCAAAATCTATGGGTTCAAGCAACTGAAAATTGTCTCCAAGTACTAACTTATTTATAGGGAAATCAACTTCCTTATGTGAAAAACATAATTTAGTAACAATCAGCTATGAATCCTCCTACTTGGTGCTTGTAAATATGATCAGGCAATCTTCACAACAGAGATGGGTAAGTAGAAAAATCTTACCAATCTTCTCCACAACATCATCAGTTTCCCGGATGCCTGCCGTATCAAGGAGTGTTACAGGGACACCAGAAACAGTAACACTGGCTTCCACCACATCCCGAGTGGTTCCCGCAATCTCTGTAACTATTGCCCTCTCACTCTGCACGCTAAAAGTAAGATATGGTGTTGAATAAGACGCCATGTCATGCCAATTTCTATTAAAGAAAGCAATTGAAGGAATAAGATCTCATATACAAAACGAAAATTTGGATTATGATCATAGACATGATCAGAGAAAAACTGAGTAATGACCACATAAAAAGAATGATGTAATTGGAAGAAAAAAAGGGGGGGGGGGGGGGGGCTGCAACGTACTTTGCTCCATGCATTAAGGAGGCTTGACTTCCCAACATTTGGACGGCCAACAATTGCTATCTGCAAGAAAACAGAGAGGCAAAACTGCCTTATTATTAATTGTACAGATAAGATGCATGTACCATCTCCAAACAGAAAACTAGTCTGGCATTTCAAACTGAACCTAGGAATAACTCAATGAATCCTGCTTGATAAAGGAAACCTCTATAGACTAAAAGCTCCATATATCTTACTATAACGGTAGATATAGTAAAATCCAATTGAGTGACCAAAAGCTGGAAAGTGATTTGTTACTTTTCTAACATGTTTTGGAAAATGAAGTATGAACCATAAATAAGAAATCAGCTTCCTCCAATTTAACTCACTGACATGAAATTTTCCAATTGATACACATTCAAAGATCTCCGAGTACATGGAGATTATACCTGCAATCCTGATTGCAGAAGCTTGTCATAATTGGCAGTCTCTAGCGCATCCTCTACAGCTTCTGACATGGCATGTATTCTATCCATAATCAGATTCAAATCTAATGGTGGCATCTCATCCTCAAAATCTAAACGAGCCTCTATCTCAGTAAGCAAGTCAATGCACTGTCCTCGTAATGATCTGACTAAAGAAGAGAAGCCTCCCTGCCAAACAGCCAAAGTTGTTCAGTGTTGTCAATCACACCGCCTATGAACCTTAAAATAAAAAGCACTGCCGAAAATTCAAAGGTAAAAAGAAGAATAGAAACAACTGATTCTAAAGGTCAAACATGCCTGAATCCCTGCCAAAGCTGCATCAGCAGCAGCAACAGACTTCGCTGAAATCAGTTTTCCAACATTTTCAGCTTGAGAAAGATCTAAGCGCCCATTTAGGAATGCCCGGAGGGTAAATTCGCCTAAAAGCCAGGGACAACAAACAAAAGATGCATGTGATTTCTATCTAACCGTTTAAAAAATGCCACAATTTTACATAACAAAACAAGTCAGCTAACAAACCTGGTTCAGCGAGCCTAGCTCCAGCTTCTAAACAAGCTTTTAACACACGACGCAAACACACTTCACTCCCATGACATTGAAGCTCAACCACATCTTCACGAGTATATGATTTAGGAGCCAGCATTGGCACAGCTAAAACCTACAAAAAGAAAAAATAACAATTTAGAATCCGAACTCCGAAAGACAAATAGCCAAAAACAGAAAATGTAACAAAAGCTACACTACACCTCATCAACTACATTCCCTTGAGAATCCAAAACGACCCCATACTCAACAACATGACTAGTAGGCCTCCAAGAAGCCGAACCTGAATCAAACTTTTCCTTCTTCTTCTTCTTCTTCTTCTTGGCGGGAACAAAGACACGGGCGGCGATATCGACGGCAGTAGGACCAGATAGACGAACAATGCCAACGGCAGCAGGAGGGCCTCCTAGAGAAGTGACAATGGCTGCAATAGTTCCAGTCGAGCTGTGGGGCTGAATTGAGTCGCCCCGGTCCACTGAAACCAAACCCACCAAACGTTCATCGTTGTTGGATACAAAAGTGGTCTCTGCAAAAGAGAAAAAAGGAAAAATGGGTAGTCAGTGAGAATGAGGGGAACAAAATTTAAATGAATTGGGGGTTTTTGAGAGAGATGGGGAACCTTGGCGAGTGGAAGCAAGGGGTCTAAAGGGTTTGAGGGGTTGGGGCTTAGGGGAGAGAGGGAAGAGAAAAGATAGTTTCTTGGGGGAGGATAAGAGTAGCTTTGGAAATGGAAACGGTTTTGTTGGTCTGTAAAAGTGAGTGATAAGGGCACGGAGAGATGGGAGTAAAGCCATTGTTCATGTCTGAATTTTGACGGCTTCAGGTGAAGTGGGAAGCTGAAGGCTGAAGCAAGCAGGAAACGAGCTGTAGCTGTAGGATATAGTATCTCCAAACGGGCCGCCACATGTTTTAGCAATCCAGTTGCAAAAACTTTTTATAATTGGGCAGTTGGAGCGTAAAAATGTTAGGCCAAGCCCAACTCAAAAAATGGACTTCGTATTGCTGGTTGAGTTGGGCAACTTGACCCAATATTATAAGTTTCTCAAACTTGAATGTTCATCATGTGCTTGGGAGTTGCGACTCCACTTTTTGGCAATTGGCTTTGGCTGCATTATTGGGAGGCACTTATGAACACAACTTTTTTTATTTTCAAGTATGGATGGATGATCGATGGAAGTACAATGAAGTTTGTAGTGGCCTTTGATGAACAAACTTCTATAAATAAAGTTGGAAAAAAAAAGATTGGTGGGCTTGCTTGGTGGCCTTTGATGAAGCTGTCATGAGCATTTTTATTCATATACTTAATCTCCTCTTATCCTTCTTTTACCACTTTGAAGTTTCCCATTTTAGTTCTGAATATGAGTTCGATAATGCATATGGTAATGATATGTCTCATTCTTCATTTTTATTCCTTATCAACATTATTTCTTACAGGAACGAGCATTCTTCTATTAACTCTTCTTCTCAAGAATCAAATTTCCAATATCTGATAGTCACATTAAATTCCAACTACTACATAATCGAATCGTGTAAGACTCCAATTTCTCTCTAGACTTATTTCCCATTCACAATACTTAAAATCTTAAACCTACAACTTAAGAAATAATCGGGTTCCTTAATAGGTGTTGGTTTGTAGCAGGTTGTGGAGTTGAGACATGTCCATTTTTTGAATTATTTAAATTTTAAATATTTCAATCTAGTCCCTAAGAGACACATATCACCCTTCAAAACCCGTTTGTACAGTCTGCTAAATTCCACTGACCGTCTATCATATATATACCCTATATATATAGTCTTTGTTTGTATTCCTCACTTATAGTGTTTGAATGTTCTTAGTTGACTTTCACAATTGAATTGATCATCATACTGTAGTAACGTATCAGGAGTCTGGACATAAATGGCCAAAAAAAAAAAATCCAAACCCATGTTATTATTATACCATGAATTTGATTATTGTAAAAGGAACTAAAGTGGGTTTGAAAATTACAGGAGGAATCTGATGTGGGACCACTTTGTAAGCTGAAGAAAAGAACCTTATCCTCTCAATTCTCAAAGGCGCAACGCTACCCAATTTGAGTTAAAAAAGAGAATACCATATAATAAAGGTATAATAAATTGGTTTAATTAGAGAATGAATCTAGCTTCTCTTTGTGTCTATGTTCATTGCTTCATCCTAACAACTCCAGTTAGGACTTAAGATCAAAACTGTTGAGCACGTCACCACCAATATTAAATTAGTGAATACAATAATATGAGATGATGATAATTGGAGTTTAATTTAATATAAACTTATAAAGTGGGTCTCCAAAGGTTTGGGTAATTAGGTATTAGCAGCAACTTGATTCACTTATAGATACTTCCTACTTCGTCTTCGTATATGGTATATATACATACACTTAATTTAAATGAAAAACCAAAAATCATTTGGATTTTTCAAGATTGATGATTCAAAAAAAGAAAAACATTGGATTCTATGGAAATTTTTTTGCAACAATTTAAAACCTAACCTTATCCAGAGCACATATTGTACACTTTTCTTGTTTTGTCCTGTTGGAGTATGATCTCATCTCAGGCCCAGCAACCCCCACTTAAAACCACACGTCTTTATAGTTGGAACCCTCATTATTGAGCTGCCTACTCATAGCTAAAACCCCTCCCATACAAGCAAACATTTGCTCTCATTTCTGTCACATATACAACAACCACATATTTTTACATTGCTTCATTTCATACTTCTTCTTCAACTGGTTTTAGACAACATGATGACACTGCATCTGCAACGGTCAAGAAGATCTTGTCTTCGCCGATTAAGTTTGCGAAATCAGATGCGTGAAGCTTGTCAATCACCACTGGTCCAGGGTTTGCCAGAATAAGCTGTACAACGTTAACGCAGGAGGAACATCAGGTAACTTGTAAGGATATTTGACTTAATTAGTTGTTTTAATTTAAGGAAATTTTAATTCTTCTGTTAACTATAGTCTATATATATATATAGCTAATTAGGGTCAATTTTGTTGGCATGCTATGGTTATTTGAGCAAGTAGTTGTTTACCTGAACATTTTTCTTCTGGAGACTCCTGTGTAATTCTTCCAAGGCATGGATGCCACTGGTATCAATGTCTGTTACAGCTGCATATACATACAAGACAGGGAATTAATAAGAAGCGAGCTTGAACTGCTGCTTTAAAGACATTAACCTTAGATAGTAAGAAAGTTAATTTGATTCTTAAAACACCAGTAGAGAAATTCTTACGTGACATCTCAACTATCAAAAACTGGATTGCAGGCTCGCATGCAGCTTTTACTCGCTCTTCTTCGTCCATCAGCCATCTCAATATTCTGCAAGGATGTTGATAATTTAATTTTGAGCATCCTGAAATCTAACTAAAACCTGGCTGTGATTCAGCCAAATGAGTCCCATCATAACTCTAGGGATTTCTAGTATACTTTCCAGGGTCATCATGATCACTTAAGCTTTTCACTCCATAACAACTTCTATAAATGAATGAGTAGAACAGGATTCGTATTATCCAACACCAAGTGAAAATTGTCCTATGTTGTTGATATTAATTGCTTAGAAGTTTGATTGTCCTCCTTCAGTGTCACTGTTTTCCTAACAAGGTTTCTGATCATATTCTACATGACGTTTGCTTACCATAAGTCAATTAAGACTTTGTATAATAAGTTTAGTAGTCTCAATAAATTACCAAACCTTGAAATCTAGTTCCCTAAAGGGAGTTGCCTAGATAAAGACTAGGAGTATTTGCATTAGGTGTATCTTGCTTCAAGTGAAACTATATGATTGAGTATGACGGTAAAGCTAAGAAAAGAATGTATACCTCTCTTTGACATAATTGGAGTTGGAAAAGTAAATTGCAGAATCAACTCTCACAACCAAAACCCCCGGAACTTTAGTTGCTTCTGGATATTGTTGGATGTTTCTGTACAAAGTAGTCCTAGGAAGCTTCCCAAGGACCGCAGTTCGGGGCCTCGTAACTTGTAAAAGGATTTTAGCAAAGGATATTGAGACCTGCCATGATGTTTAATAACAACAGATTTATATCAAACACAAACAGAATGTATAGTTGATTAATCTTTAGGAATTCTAGGTAGTGAACATTAAGTTCTTACAGCTATTAAGAGGCCTATCTCAACCGAAGCAAAGACTACTCCTAGAAAGGCTCCCAGGCATGCAACAAAGTCAAATTTATCAATCTTCCATATCAAAATCGCTGCCTGAAAATCAAGTAGCCCAACCACAGCAGATATAATGATGGCAGCTAGAATAGCATTTGGCGTGTACTTGAAAAGAGGTGTTATGAATTTCAAGGTTAGGAAAACAACACAGGACATAACGATATTAGAGGCAGCAGTTTGACAGCCAGCCATGTAATTTACAGCTGACCGAGAAAATGAACCTGCAGGTGGTGAAGAAATAATATCACTAATTAGATACCGATAGAACCATTTCCACCAGATACCTTGAGAGAGGTCAATTAAGCCCTTCTAACCTGTGGCCACATAGCAGGAAGTCATTGAACCAACAACATTCATTGTTCCTAGTGCTACCATTTCTTTGTTTCCATCTAACTGATAGTCTTTCATTGCAGCAAAAGTTCTTCCAATTGCTACAGCTTCCTGATTGATAGACCGATGCAGGTGCCAAGAAAAAGATGTCTATTAGATATGAAAACGTATACTTTTCTTGGTCAGTGAAAGTATATGGTAGGAAAAATTGGCTTACCGTCAATGCTATCATACCAGCCACAATTCCAATCCTCACACCTTTAAGAAGATATTCTCCATGGAAAAAGATTTGACGTACAGATGGGGGATTGATTCCTTCATCAATGTGTTTTACCTGCAGAAACGATAGAACAGTGGTGCAAACTGTCAGTGACACAAGTAAACTTTATGCTGTTATCTCTGAAACTATTAAATTGCATTTAGTACTTCAAGTTTAGAGGTTAAGTATAAGAGCGCTTACAATTGCAACTCCTTTTTTCTCTGCATGTGTTATATAAACGAAAAATGTGGAGACAACAACAGATATCAACGGAGCTATTGCAGGCACCCAGAAAAATTTCTTGTTCTTCTTTCCCTATTACCGATACCATGTAAGTTAGCAAATTAAATAGTCATGAACCTATTATAGTTCACAAAAGAAAAAAAAAGATAAGAATGGGAGGCTCTTACAATGTACTTGGCAAAGAGGAGGAAAGTTAAAAAGCTAACTCCAATGAGTATAGTCTGCCAATTCCACTGCAAATAGTGTTGCATAATATTTAGTAACCGGAATATATGGAAATATAGGATTGATATTGGTTTTTTTTTTTTCTCCAGTTTGCAGGTTGCAACTCCTCTTAGAAGAAGAAATGACTACACACAATCATATAGTTTTTAGAAAAGGAAGAGAGGCAGAGAAAGAGAGATGGAGGGCTGCTTACGCCGTGATGGACACTGCCCCATACAGAGTGCATTACGGAAACGATATCTGTTTTCTTTGTGAATTTTTTTATACCAAGGAGACCCTTAAGCTGTTGGAGGGCAATTGTAATGGCAGCTCCACCCATAAAACCAACAATGGCAGCATGAGAGAGGAAGTCAATCAAGAAGCCCAACCTAGTAATTAATTTTCAAGGTTAGTATAGTGAAAGCTAAAAGCATATAAGACCAGAACAAAGCTAACTGAAAAATATTATAGACAGCTTTCATGAGACTAAAGTAGACAGATCAAATACCTTAAAAACCCAAGAGTTGCTTGAGTGATCCCAGCAAAAAAGGTAGCCGTAAATGCAAGCCGTCGATACTCAACTTTATTTTTGGGGTCAATCTCATTTGAAAGCATGGTCCCCAGTAAAAGAGATACAACGGCAACTGGTCCAATGGCGATATCTCTTGAACTTCCCATGAAGGCATAAATCAGTGGAGGAACAAAGCTGGAGTCTGTGATGGTAAAAGAAGTAAATAATAACAATCTTAAGAGATACAAAAAAGGCTAATTTAACAATGTTAGGTGATGAAAAATAACGTTGAAACTTACAAAGTCCATACTGCGGGTCCAAGTTTGCTAAATTTGCATAACCAATGTCCTGTTTTCCAAAGAAAATGTGTTGTTAAAATTGACCAAGTATCATATAGATAATTAGAGGTTCCCCCGGCCCTCTATGTATGTTCTTGGAATATAGCTAACGTACCTGAGGAATGCAAAGACTTGCAATGGTGAGTCCAGCAATGAGATCACCTCTAAACTTTTTCCAGTTGTAATCTCTTCCCCATTCAAAGATGGGAAAGATGGTCTGGATGCCTAGGATGATCTTTCGAGACCTCGGCTGATCCTTAAAGGGACGGAGCGGATCATCAGCGAATAATGTTTCTTTCACAGTGGCGGTAAATTCCCTGAAGAGGTTTTGCTTAGGGGGAACTCCCACCTTGTGAAGAGACCCCGAGTTGTGCACACGGCGAGAGGATGACAGACTTCTAATGTCCATCTCTTTTGTTTCAACATCTCCATTGTCTGGATGACCCTTTGAAGCCATGTCGCTCATCTGTACGTAGCACAGGAAACATAAGCCATGATCAGACACTACTGATTGAGAAAAAACTTGAAAATCTTTACAAGCCATAAGAAATATTACTGATCTATATCTATATATAGTTTCTTAGATTTTAATAATAACGCTAAACTTTGCCATAAATGCTAGTAACTTCAGGGCTTTAACATTTAACTATTTAAGAACAGAACATCACATCAGGCATAAGTTCATGAAATGGCAAATCCATCTATATAAGAAAGTGAATCTAATTCAAGACCCTGAATTAGAAAAAAAAAAAAAAATTCTAAACTACTTGCGCTAAAACAGAAGCTAACCGAAGAAAAGCTGACGAAAGTAATAGGCAGCTAAGGAAGGATCAGAGAGCCAGCACTCTTGAAGGTGCAAAAACTACTAGTTGCACTTGGAAGAAGTTTTGAAAAGAGCTCTGCTTATATAAGTACTGAGGATTTCGAGTCAAACATTACAAGCTAGAAATTACTAACATATAGAAGTAATTAAACAGCAATAATGTATGAATCTGGATCTCCCTATATGTCATCATGTACATGTCAGACAACAAAGTGGGTAGCAAATTTTAATTTAACAGCCCAAACCTGGCAGAGATTATTCAATACATAGCCATTGATGTAAGCAAATAATCATCTCTTCCTTAATCATGGTGCTTAAATGGAGTAAAATATGGAGTTTGGCAAGCTGTTGACTTCAACGCCCTGCAGAGGTGGCAGCTTGCTAAACCAAAAGACTTTTCCTTCATTTTTAAACCCATCACTATCAATGTTTCTATTCTATGGTTAGTAATTATTGTCTAATTGTAATTATCGTGAAACTTTCGGAGCAAAATACAAGGCATAAGGAAAAAAACACACTTGTGAATGGGAGGTTCTGCTTAAGAATATTTAAGTCAGAAAAGTTAAAAAGAGAAAACATGTACAGCTTCTATCAATCACAATTTACAACCAGACATTAGCAAGAGACTTTTTGGGTTTTTTTTTTAACAATAAAGTCGTATCTAATGCATTATTTAGGGGTCCCATTTTTTGAAATAAGAAACAAAACCCCACAGATACATTGTTAACAGGTCCCTTGTCCTCTTGACATGGAATGGAATGTAAATATATACTGAAGTAAAAGACAAGAGAAACAAAACAATGTCTCATCAATTTCATCAAAAACATTAAGAACAAGATTCAAATGATGAACAGCTTAACAAGAGCAGAGAATTTTCATTTTAAATGAATGGGGAACACTAAAAAAAATAAAAGTGATGTCCCTTAGGAAACAAAAAAAATAAAATGATGCACCTTTGGAAAATTCTAAAAGACAAATTGACCTGATCAAAGAAATAAGTTCATTACCTTCATTATCATTAATTTATTTGAATGGTCAACTGGTTTAATTCATCAAAAAGCAAACAAGGCAATAATGTTTCTAGAATAATTATAATTACACCATCAACAAAAATATCCCAGATATAGTTGCAAGAAAGCATATATTTCCAAATTGCAGTACTATTTTTAAAGGAAGAATAAAGGCTATAGCTATATAGGTACCACAAGAAAAGTCTAATAAGTTTTGTGTTTACCTCATTTTATATTCTTCTTATTGAAGCCATTGATAGTGGGAAGATAAGATTTTTGCATCCCCACTTCACATCCTCTTCTTTCAACTAGAAAGATTTTCCCTTTGTTAAAAAGTAAGAGGAAAAAAAAGGGTAGACATAAGAATAATAAAAGAAAAAACAAAAAGAAACTGGCAAAAAAAGAAGAAAACAAGTGTCTTTTTTTTTCCAATGCAAAAGAAATAAAAAAAAATGCTTAAAAGTGAGTTAAAAACCATACCTTTTAGCTAGCCACAGTTGATGGTCCTCATGTTCCTCTGACTTTCTTTTCTTTTTCTTTTTTTATGTAAAAAACCAATAAACCATTGCCAGAAGAGGAAGATCAAGGGCAAAGAACCAGAATCTCGTCCAAGTTCAATGAACCCAGTTTTCTCTCTCTCTTTTTTTTAATTTCATTGCCATTCTGGGTTTCATTTTTCCCAATAACATAGGGAGTATAGTTATTAATAGTGCTATGTTTGGTTGTCGAGAAAATCAGCAAAATTTCTCTCAACCTTTCCGTTCCATAGCAAAGCTCAAGACTGGGGCCGGGAAAAAAATTTTGAGCAAAAACGGAGGAAGAACCCACCAAGCTTTTGGCCTTGGAAAAAAGTCTGAATCATAAGATGGATGGAAACTTGGAAGTCTTTTTAACTTGCAATTCAGTGTTGAAAAAAATCCAACTCCCAGACAAGCAAAGAAAGAACATCGTAAGAATCGCGGTGGATATTTACGGAACTGCCATCAGTCCACGTGTGAAACCAAAAAGAAAAATAAAGAAGTCTTAGATGAACTGATGGAGGCAAGGCCTCTAGATTTTGTCAAACTTTTTAAATTATAAATAAAGTAGTAAGTAGCTTTTTTTTTTTAGTTTAATTAACTGGCATTTTATTCTAATAATTTCTCTAATCACGTAGAGATGGGGCCCGCCCTTTCTTATTGAAAGTGACCGAAAATGTAATGTTGAACATGGATGGGATCATGGGACTATTCAATTTTTAGAGAATTACTAGTATTTTTTTTAGTAGGAGGAGTATTTCCTTTCGGGTCTCTTTTGAAGTTGGAATTTAGTTTTTGGGAGGTTAGCAAATTCCAAGATTTATTTGTTTTTTTACTCTCCCACTAATTAACGTCCCTTTACTAGTTTACTTGGTTTTTAGCGGGTTTGAGCCCTCGAATTCCCGTCAATTTCAGTTGATGAAGTTCAATTTCTTCTCTCTTGCCCGCCTTGCTTTCCTTTCTTTTGAATTTTCTTGTGTTCTGAATTGAGGTGGTAAAATGAATCCGATTCGAGAAAAATCAAGTCGAAAAACCTGAACTTGAGCTTGATTGATTAAAATAGTCAAATACCTAAATCCGCCTGAATCCAAAAAAACTCGAACCCGAAAAAGCTTAAATTCGAAAAAATCAGAATTCAAAAAAAATCTAAAATCTAATAAAACCCGAACCCCAAAAAGCCCGAACCCGAACTTGAAAAAACATGAATTCAATTCTAATATTTGAAAATAAATAATAATTTCTGAAAATTTCATTTATGCTGTATAGTTTTTTATATGAATATGTTTTAAAAAGTAAATTAATAAATTACATATAAAATTTGAAAATATTATTCTTCCGGGAAAAAATGGATAAATGATCTGACCAAAAACCCAGCCCGAACCCGAATCCGAATTAACTTATAACCCAAAATTTACCTGAACCCAAATCAACCTGACCCAAATTATTTAACCCGAACCCGAATCAATCTGACCCAAATTTAACTCGACCTGACTCAAACCCAAATCCGATAACCCAAACCCGAACCCAGCTTGACCTGCCCGATTGCCACCTCTAGTTTTGAATAAAAGATAAAACATCTCTATTTTTTTTTTTGAAAGTTTTCTCTATTTTTTTTTGAAAGTTTTCGAAATTCGATAGTCATATTAAATTCATATATTAATCTGAAGTTCAGTCCATCTTAAAGAGAAGTTTTTCTAATATATATTTTGTTTATTAATTAATGAGTTATAAGTTTCAAACTCGATATCTTACTTAAGCAATATTACATTTAATTTTTAAATAGAAATATAATCTATAAATAAAAATTGAATATTAAATTAATTAATTGGTAGTCTGGTTCGGGTAGTGGGTACCCTAAGGTCATTAACTTAACCTTACCCTAACCCGTCACGGATATTGAAACTACTACCCGAACCCTAACCTAATGCGATTATAAAATACCCTAATCCCCTGCCTAATTTGGTCGGATGCAGGGTACTCTATTATATATGAACTACTCATATGCATCAGTACTTTTCTTCACATAATGGGGAAAACAAATTGAAATTATGTTCAACAAAATTAATGATGGAATATTGGATAGATGAAAACAACGATCAAGAAAGTATATACTTACTATATACTCACCTGTACAATGAGATCACATTCATCTTATCATCTTAAAAGTGGATAGTTATTTTGGGAGGAAAAGGAGTATAATTATCCCGTTTGAGAAGAAAGACAATACCCTTGGCTCTAAGACAAGTCGGTCAATAGGCCAATGTGTTTATGATGACTTTTAAAATAAGTACTATAATATGGTGTAGGGCTAAAGTTATCTAAAAGTCTAGCCTAAACCCCCCTGTGTTGAAAATATATAAGATCTTCTTGATTATAGTTTATTGACTTATTACGGTGTGTAAAGTTTGGGTGGACGATTTTAAAGTTAGAATTTATAGGACCATCATGTAAGATAGGGGCTAAAGATTTTAGATCATGGATCGGCCTATGATGTTTAATTAGTATCTATGAATCTATCATAAGATCAACCATACAGTCCAGTACGGTTCAGTTCAACCTTATATATGTTCTTGAAAGTGTTGCAATTATATATTCTTCGTACTATACTGTATATAAAATTACAAACTCAAAAATCATTGATGTGAAATTTCATAAATAATCTTAGTATTGTAATATAATAATTATTTTATTAGCATTTTTTTAGTCAATTTTTTTAGTTACTAGAAGATATATTTTAAATAGTTTAAATGTCCGACTAATTGTTCAAATTGATCCTAACGTTAGCAAAGATACTCAAATAAGGGTTTCTAATTTGGTTAATTAAGTTTCTAACGTTGCAAAATCGGCTCAAATCAGTTCTTAAAGTCCATTTAAGTCCCTAACATTTTGGGGTTTATTAGGCTGTCAATTTGGCGTCACAAACTGATTTGAGCCGATTTTGCAACGTTAAAGACTTAATTAATCAAATTAAGATTAGACCCTTATTTGAACATTTTTGTAAACGTTGGGGACCAATTTGAACATTTAACCTTAATGCCCTTTTCTCCTTACCATTTCAGAAATGGACACTATGTCTTTTATTTCTTTCTTTTTTTTCCTGAATTGCTAAACACCAACCCAGTTTTAATAGTTGCCGTCCCACTTTTGACTTTTTTGCCCTTTGCTTCATTTTCTTCAAATTTTCTAATCTTTGAAATCCTCTCAAACCTTCAACCTAAAATTCTCAATTCTTCAAACAAATCAACATCCAAAATCATGTTGGATCAAGTTTGCGAAAGAGGCAAAGGACCAATGGGACTCGAGAATGTTTTTTCAAAAAAAATTCAAGAAAATAATAATTCAGTTGAAACAGCCTCGCCATATGGCGAGGCGCCTTCACCATGTGCCCCTCCCACCATGGAGGGGCGCATTCACCTTGCGCCCCTTTCTTTCTATCTTTTTTTTAAAAATTGCAATTTATTATTAATTTAATTTATTAATTGTAAAATTTAATTAAGGTTAATAATTACCAATTAGTTATCAATTATTTAAGAATTAGTTATTAACTTTAATTTGATA
This sequence comes from Corchorus capsularis, assembly GCA_001974805.1. NCBI lineage: Eukaryota > Viridiplantae > Streptophyta > Magnoliopsida > Malvales > Malvaceae > Corchorus > Corchorus capsularis. The sequence goes on along the minus strand of AWWV01005108.1, from coordinate 94 downwards.
TTTCTAGATACTAATTTATTGTTAATTTCATAATTGGTAATTATTAAATTTTTTAAAATTTACTAAAAAAATCATAATTTTAAATTTTTTTAAA
>AWWV01005107.1:0-14495 GCA_001974805.1 Corchorus capsularis | reverse complement strand
TATAGTTGCAAGAGACAGATAAAAGCAGATGGGCGTTGTGAGGACAAATGGTATGGATTTGCCGGAAGATGGAGTGATGAGGGCAAAATCATTCTCATTGCTGTCATGTTTTTTGGAAGGCTTAAAAAGTTCAACATGCGTCCCGCCAAAGCTTGGAAGCTTATGTAAATTTACCCATAATTCCAATCATGAAAACAGAAACTAAACAAATGATACCATAATACAAATTAAACCTTTAATTACAAATTTCAACCATTCCCCATTTACTTCCACCATTTCTTTTTTTTTTCCTTCTTTGTAATTAATGTGTAATGTTTTCAACAAAATTGTACATATGGTTCTTGAGACGAGGGGAAAAAAAACGACTATATTAAGGTAATTTAGTAATGGATTGGCTAATTTAGTAGCTCTGGAAATTTTGTCTTCGTCATCAAAGTCTGCAACATAGAGGCCGCTCTTATCTCCGTCACTTATATGTAATTTATTGTAATCGTAAACAACAAGGTTGCGATGGGTTTTGGTGTTCTTCGATCGATTGAGATGCGCCGTTCTAAACTTCGTGCCGTCGATTTCATCACAGACTTCTTTGTATAGGGCTATTATAGGCATCGAAATCGTAGAAGATCCTTAACTGGCACACGCTGGAAAATTTCGAAGACTACCTCCTTTGGGAGCATGACGAACTCTTTCAACATTTTTTTTTTTTTTGGCTCTTTAGTTAGTGAGTTAGTAGGGTTTATATACACCATAATTATTTAGGGTTTTGGACAATATTTATTTGTTGGGCCATATTGGGTTTTATATATGTAGGATTTTGGGCAATATTTGGGTTTATGTATATTTGTTGTTTTGGGGCCATATCTACCATGGGATGGGCTGCCAAGCCTTGGAAATATACCTCCTTGAGGAAGCCTGCCTATCATACATTTACAGCAAGAAGGTTTTCCAACATTCCAAGTTCTTTTGGTATTTCGCCACTTAGCTCATTGAAGTACTCCAGTTTGAGAATCTTAAGGTAACTTAAATTGACAATATCATTAGTTTAATCAGTTCGAAGCCGCTCCAAAGACCAAATCCCAGAAACAAATTATGGAGTATTTATGTTACCAAAAAACCGGTTTCTGGACAGATCAAGGAGGGTGTTCAAAGAGGAAAATCTAGCTAATGTACTAGGAAGTTGGATCAAGGAGGGTGTTCAAAGAGGAAAATCTAGCTAATGTACTGGGAAATTGTCCAGTGAATTGTCAACGTCAAAAAGATTGAAGAGTTTTTTCACGTTCCTAATATCATTTTTCAAATTTTTTGCATATTAATTTATAATTAAATCGAAATCGATTTCTTATGCTCGTCAAAACAGATCCAATGTGTCTGAAATTTGATTAGAAAGAATATCGATATCCATCATGGTTTTTGACTAAAAACGCGTTCCGGGATCCGGGCTCAGTTTTACATGATTTTTGACACCAAGACTTATTGAAATTTTTATATTCATCTAACAAAATCTCAACCACAATAGATTTAAGGATTTGTTTTATATGGGGTATGTTCATTTTTTTTAAATCTAATGTGTCCTTTGTTAGGCTGCAACACTACTCTTTTTATGTATTTGTTGCTCTGGTTGGTTTATGTTTCTCAATTTTTGGAAACGAGAATTGATCATTGTTACCGTCAAGTAGTTAAGTCTTATAACTCTCAAACATTTCTTTATGTTTGGATGATTTCTTTTCTTAGTTGATTTATACCTCTTAGAGTAGGAGCTAAATGTAAAATTAATTGTCCCCTGTTCTTGGTACTTAGGCAAGCTGCTGCTGATGGCTCTGTTGAACTAATTGGTGAAGTAAAGAACGGTCTATTCCAGTCAACTCAGATTGAGGTTGCTACCTTAGCAGAGTAAAACAACATGAAGCCTACTGTTATTAAGGTTTTTAGATTCTTTTGATGGATCAAGTAAATAACTTCTTTTGCAACTTTTTTGGTACAGATTCTTATTCAAATGATTTTTTATAACATTTAACATTATCTTAACTAATTATGAAGGTTAGTTTAACTGATGAACCTTTTGTTTTGGCAAGGTTGTGATCATTTGAGTGAAAGAACTATATAATACTTCTCTGTCCTATTAAAAAATTTTAGTCCTGCTTTCTTTTCCTGCAGATTGCTCTGTTGTTAACTGATGCTGTATTGATACAATAGTTAGTGAAAGGAAATTAAAGAACAACAAATTACGTTGGAAATGGGAAATAGAAAATATGAGTTTAAGCCAGAAGTCTATAGTGTAAATAAATGCTTAAGAAGTCATAGAGCTATATTAACAAGGATTTCAGAAAACTTATTAATGGGTAATATTGATGTTAGATGACAGTCTTGAATGAGAATAGAAAACATATTACCAAAGTAATATCAAATATCAATTCTCAGGATTAGTGACAGAAAGCAAAAGAGAAATAAGGGAGATGTTAATTAATAAATTACAAAAGCTACATGTAAGAAGACAAAAGTACAAAAGCTTATTATAAAGACAGACAGATGAGCCTTGGACAGTGGTTTCAATGCTTTCTTATCATTCTTTTGTTGTTTCTTTTTAGCTTAAGGAACCTATCTTTGATATCTGTCAATTTGTTGACGACAACAGTCACGATCATCCGCTCAACTGGTAATTTTGCAGAACATGAGAGTCCGATTTTCATCACAGGAACTACGAACTCTTCCACCTTCATGGCTGACTCTTTGGTCTCTTCTTCGATGTTATCCTCTTCGGAAAGCATTGATAGGTCAACAACATCCATGGCATGTTCAGCCAAGGCTGCTTCAACGAAATTGTGAAGGCTCTGGTCTTCTTTAAACATGTCATCGGTTGGACTTTTACCGGTAAACATCTCCAGCAATAGTATTCCATAGCTGTAAATATCTCCATATATTGAAGCTTGTCCACCTATGCCATACTCTGCAATTTGTAACATATTAATTCAATTAGTCATCGGAGTGCAATTTGATGTGCGTAATATAATAATCAAGTTCTTGAGCTTTGAAAATATTGAATTACTAAATCAAAAAAGAATGAATTGAATTAATCTTACCAGGAGGAATGTACCCAATGGAACCCTTTAACTGAACCGATAGGCTGTGAATATTACTGGAGGGATTATCAAATGAATCAAATAAGAACCTGGCCAATCCGAAGTCACCAACATGTGCAGTCATATGTTCATCAAGGAGTACATTGCTAGGCTTTAGATCACAATGAACCATTGGAGTTTCACATTGGTGATGCAGATAATCCAAAGCAGAAGCAATATCAATGGCTATATTAAGTCTTTGTACAAGGCTCAGTTTTCTATTTTGGAACTGCTCATTAGCCTCAGGATGCAGCCACTGATTTAGATTTCCATTAGGCATGAACTCAAAGACAAGACATTTGAAGTCATTTCCTTGATGATCGATAGTAGAGCAAGCTGTTATGATCTTGAGGAGATTGCGATGTCGAACACTCCTCAAAGCATTGCATTCATCAATGAAACTCCTAGCAGCTCCTTTCTGTTGAAGGTTTAATACCTTAATTGCAACAACGGTTTCGTCATGGGAAAATTTTCCTCTGTATACAGAACCAAAGCTACCCGAACCAATCAAATTTTCTTCGGAGAAGCCATTAGTTGATTTCACAACATCTGAGTAAGACAAATGTGATTGCCATTCCTCATAGAGTGCATTGGAATGACTTTTTGATCTCCTTAATAAATAACATGAACTCAAGGAACATAAAAGAACAAATATGACTGCAATTGTGACAGGTATTACAACCTTAGGCCCAAGATGTCTTCCATGACTTTTTCTGGTGCATGTTGGTAAATGCAGATTCTGGACACCACCACAAAGCTTATTGTTTCCAATGACAGAAAAGGCGCTTGCATCTGCAAATATGCCTGCTTGTGGCACTTCTCCTTCAAAATCATTATAAGAAAGATTGAGACGATTGAGAATCAAAAGCTTGCTGAGAAAATCAGGAATTTGTCCGGAAAGATTGTTGCGTGACAAATCTATTTCTGCTACTCCTCTTAAAGACTTCAAAGCTAAAGGAAAAATTCCTTCAAACGCATTACCTTCCAAATACAGGCGTTCTAAACTAACACAAGTACTAAGGCTGTTGGGAATTTCACCTGAAAGTATATTCTCTGCTAGATCTAACATCCCAAGATTGTTTAACTTACCAACTTCAACTGGAATTGAACCACTCAAATTGTTATTAGACAAAGACAAAGAAATTGAAAGGGAAGAAATAGACATAATCTCTCTTGGAATGGTGCCACTGAGATTATTACTAGAAACATCTAGTTGAAGCAAATTTTGACAGTTTCCCAGGCTTGGAGGAATACTTCCCTCAAATCTATTGTCTCCAATAAAGAGCTCAGTTAATGCAGTTAAATTTCCAAGTGAAAATGGAACCAATCCTGAAAATTCATTATCACTCAAACTCAAGACATTTAAATTTTGAAGATTGCCAACAACCTCAGGGACAGTACCACTTAAATAGTTGGCTTCCATTCCTAGAACTCTCAAATTAACAAGGTTTCCAATTCCAACAGGGATACTCCCATGGACCAAATTACCTCCTATGGTAAAAATTTTCAACTTGTTTGAAAGGTTGGCTATGGAACTAGGCAGTTGTCCTCCAAAATTATTCATAGCAAGTCCTAGTCCTTCTAGGGTAGAAATGTTTGTCAGGGAATCAAAAAAAGTTAAGTCGCCAACTTTCCCGGTTCCAAGGCTGTTATTTTCAAAACCTAATTTGATCAAATTTCCAAGACTTCCAAGACTTCGAGGTATGGTCCCAGTAAGACCATTTCCACCTAGGTCAAGCATCTGAAGTCTAGAAGCATTGGACAAAGTTGCAGGGATAGCTCCTGTAAAATTGTTTAGTGCAACATAAAATTTTTTTAGGTTAGGAAGAGTGACACCGACATCTGATGGAAGATGACCCTGTAACTGGTTTTTAGTGACAGAAAAAAAGTATATAGAAGAAATATTATAGATTGATGGAGGAACAATACCGGACAGATAATTTCCAGAAAGTTGAAAAAATCCCAATCCTGATAACTGGCCAAGTTCATCAGGTATGGTTCCTTGGAAATTATTATTTGATAGCGTAAGACCAAAAAGAGAAGAAAAGTTACCTATCCAAGTTGGGATTTTTCCCGTAAGGTTGTTAGCTCCTAACTCCAAAAGTCTCAACTTGGATAATGAAGTAAACTGGTTTGGAACTTTCCCAATAAACCCATTGTAAGCAAGAGAAAGAGTTCGGAGTTCTCTACAATGAGTGAGATTTGTAGGAATTTTTCCCTGAAAAGAATTGATTGATAAATTCAGATGTTGCAGGCGCAATAAACGACCAACTTCTTGAGGAATTTCACCATGGAAATTATTATTTTCCAAGTTGATTCCAGTGAGGAAAGTAAGGTTTCCAATGGAAGGTGGTATGGAGCCAACCAACTTCTGAGCCTCCAGGTTTAGAATGACTACTCTTCCATTCAATGGGCTGCATGAGACACCAAACCAGCTGCAGAAATGAACAGAATTGTTCCAGGAGGCCATGATATTGAGAGGATCTTGAGTTACTTGACTTTTGAAATCATTTAAAACAACCCTATCAGATTCATTTGCAAAGGTTGGTATTGCGGATTCAAGGCATGAACTCATCCATAAAAGTAAAATCACCTGAAAGAAGAAACTGAAACAAGTGTGCTTCATGATCAAGGAAATTTCTAGTCCTATAACTCAAAAGGCAATGACAATATTATGGATGTAAAAGAGAAACGTATAGAAAGAGAAGAGGATCCACAATCAGTCAATAATCATGAAATAAATGCAGAGATGTGAAATTCAGCTAACTTGAGATAGTCTTGGCCACTCATATTGAACCATTAATTTCATGATGCTTCACATTTTACAAGTAGTGGGAATTCTAAGTCTTGGTCATTTGATTAGGTTTTTGCTCAATGCATGGCCATGGACGTCAAAGTTTAAAGAGTGGGGTTGTAATTTGTAGTATTGGCTTAATTTTCTACTACATCAGTAGACGAGGCATTAATGTTGGCTTTCTGCTACCAGCTGGAGCCTTTCAAAACAGAGCCATTTGCAGGCTTTTCTTTTAAGTAAACATGAATTTAATGATCATAATAAAGATGCCGTACGTAGGGACATATTGCAATAAATTTTCATAACTACTAAATTAAAAGAAATTGATACTACTATTGACTATATATATTGCATAGAAAAATTTAAAGAGAATGCAGCAAAAATAAGAATAAAATATGTAATGCATATTAAGCACAAGAATATATATATACATGTAAATGAGAAACAAGTATTACCAACAACCTTTCTTTTTAATTTGAATCAATCTTTTTAATTGTTAAATCAAACAAAGGCAGAGGGGAAAGGGTCATATATATGATCAAGGAAATGCCGCTCTGCCATTGTTGAGTTCTGCGAAAACAAGTGTTCAAGGTAAAACTGAAAAATTAATAGAGAGAGATAGAGAGCAACAACTAGAAAACACCAAAAAGAAAAAAAATTACCAGTGGAGCCAAAGTAAAGAAACAACAAAGCAACGTTTTATTAAATTTCAACTATATATGGAGCAATTCCTAAATAAAATTCGAAGCTATTTTATCTGTGGCAGGCCAAACTAGGCTTTCCCAACAGATTCCTAGGCATTTATCGAAATCACAAGGATCAGTAGTAACTCTGTCTCTGATTTTATTGTGTTTCCCATGGAGATGGAGATGGAGATCAACAGAAGCTTATCTCGATTCTTAATTTGACTGCTCAAAAGCTGCAGAAACACAATAATCAAAAGGGTCCAAGTGTATGTCATACAATTTTGTCCAATTGTAATAATTTAATCATAATAAATTAGGAGGCCATGGAGACATATTGATATTGACTATATATATATATATATTGCATAGAAAAATAGAACGAGAATGCAGCAAAAATAAGAATAAATTGGAACCAAAGTGATTAATAAGAATAAATTCTACTTTACTTTGATACAGCATATGACATAGTTTCTTGGATGGTGACTTACATTACATAGCAGTTTCAAATTCTGGAATTGTGGAAAGTTTGGTCAAGCACACCAAACATCTTAACAAGACTGATGAGACCAAGTCAGGAAAAGTTTGTGGAATTTCTGAGGCAGAGGATGCTAATAAGGCTGGAAGGAATTCTAATTTTCAAAAGGAAAAAAAAAGTCCATTGAGGGTTTTGGAATTATTATGGACAGAGATAACAAGTTGATTATCAAGAACAAAATCAAGTTTATTCTGTTCTCATAGGTGTGCTTTAATTTCTTAAACATTTTAATTAGCTTTGTTGGTTGAAATTGATGTAGCTTGTAGGGGGGTCTTGAATCAAGAACATCAACTTCACAAGATGGCTACCTTTGAAGAATTCAACCAACTGCTCAAGTTGGACTCTTGGTTTAGAATACTTCAAGTGGAGACATATGTCTTATAAGTTTTAGTTCTTCACTTGAATTGTGCAGCATCTTTTACGCAAATTGCCAAGGGAAGATACATTTGAACCTTCAAGGAAATAGGAATAGGTTGAGTCTTTGATGGTCATTCTACATTTTACTAATTAAATAAGTTGTCACTTCCCTTGATCAAGCACTTTCATCATCCTCTTTCAAATCAAGCACTCTCTGCTTCTCTCCAAGTGTTTGATTTTTTTAGTAAGGGAAATAAACTTGAAAAGGGGTTGCTGAAGAAGTTGGAGGTAGCAAATTACCAATTAAACATGCTAAAGAGAATTTTTCTTTTCTCAAACAAAATAATATCATAGACTTGGCGTAAACAGCAGCAAAACAAACAAAGTGTTCCAAGGTAAATAAAACTGCAAAACTCTCGAGTTAGAAAAAGAAACTATAATGAGAATTAGCAAAAACACAACTCCAAGTTAATATAATGAGCAAATACCCAAGTCTCCATTTTCCCATAGAATTAAACCAAAAAAAAAAACACCCATAACGTTAACACTTGACATGAAATCACAATCACAATGATGAGTGAGTGGCAGGCAAAACTAGGCTTTCGGAAAAGAAAGCAAAAGAAATTTTATGTCAAGCAACTCTGATAGCATCGAAAGGCATCCCGAATCTTTTATCATTCTTTGTATAAAGGTTAGGTTTTGGTTTTCCCCATTCTTGGACAGCTCCAAATTAGCTCTTATCATATAATTAGATCGAAAAGGGTCCAAGCATACGTTATACAATTTGGTCCAAACGTAATAATCTTCTTCTTCATGCTTGACAGCTGAATACAACTCAATTTGCTGCTGGTACTCAAACTCTTGAAACTCTCGCATCATCAAAGCCAGGCTTCCTTCAATAACAAGTAAGGAACCTAGATAACAAGTGCGGTGGCGGCAATTAAGTGAAGGTGAATCAATCAAATGGACAAACTCCTCGTTCGTGAGATCCAAGGTAACAATCTCTTGAGTTTGAGTTGATGGTGTAATTGCTTGAGACAACCAATGCAAGGAACCATATGCAAAAACCCCTGAATTGTCATATTGTTGAGGAAACATGTTAGAACAAAACGGAACGGTTTGTTTTCCCCAAGTATTCGATGCGAAACTAAAAACCCAGATTTCAACATCGTCTTCATAACGCAAATTCCCACTTTGAATAATCTGAACAAGTTTATAGTCATTGCCAATGGAGTCATACCAAAAACCGAACAAGGTCTCGTCATCGGAAATATCAGGGCTTTCTTCTCTAGGACAGGGAATTACCTTGTTAAAATTTCTGGTCAAGGGATTCAATAATAACCATCTATAATAAACCTCATCAACACTATAGGCCTTTCTGCTGGTCTTATTTTTCAATAAAAGCAAACCGTTGCATGAGCCATAAACTTCGAATTCATCTCTGATCAAACAACCATCGGGGTTTAATGGATTGGCTAATTTAGAAATTTCGTCTTCGTCATCAAAGTCTGCAACATAGAGGCTGTTAGCATCTATATAATTAGTATTGTAGAAAACCAGTTTCGATCGATTCAGATTTGCCATCGTAAAAGGGGCGCTGTCGATTTCTTGACAGACATCTTTGGAAAGGCATCGAAATCGTACAAGATCCTTAGCTGAGAGACGAAGGAAAATCTCGAAGATTAACTCCTTGGGCACCATGTCGTGCCCTTTGAACTGTTTTGTTTTTACCTCTAGAGAGTAGAGACTAGAGTAATTAGTTGGGTTTATATACACACTGTTATATAGATGGTAGGATGAAAATTTTTTATTTTTATTTTTCTTAATTTTCATTGGTTCATAATTAATGACTCCTTCTCCTAGGAGGAGTTGGAAATAGGAAATTTTTTATTTGCCTATAGCAAGGATTTTTATCTCAATTGTAAAACAACACCTCAATTCTACTTTTCTTTAATTCTACTTTTCTCTTAGGCACATGTGAAGTTGAGTTGGACAATTGTAAGCAACTTTAGTTAGAAGAAGTTCCTTTTGGATTGAAAATGTTCATTACCGTGTTTGTCAAGTTAAGAACCTTTAATTTGCCTCCTCTCCTTGTACCTAATTTTGATCTATGTATCTTCCTTATAGGATCAAGCATGGCCAAACAAGTGTGGTATGATTGTAAATTATGATTGCAGAAGAAAATTTCCATTGTCACTGAGTTGGTGATCATCTCATTTCTTGGTTTTGTTAATTTTGGATATAGCTTACGGCTGAGCTTGTCTCTTCCTATTATGATTACTTTTTCAATTGCGACAAAGTTTAGAGCCTATTAAAGAGTAGGGAATTGTAGATATAGAAAATGTATTTGTTCCAAATTTTTCTCGTGTCAAAAAAACTTTCTTGCAACTTGTAAATTTGTTTTACTTTGAGATATTGTTGAGGATTCAAATGAACCACTACCCTTTTCCCTTGCAAATCTTGGCAGATTTTTTTGATCAAGCACAAATTGTTATTCCTTACTAAATTCCATGATTTCAAGTTAGAGAAAGAAACATCCAATTCCACTAAGAGTAGAAATATTGTTCCAATTAAGGTAGAACTGCAAAATTCTCAAGTTAGAGAAAGAAACGAATTAATGAGAATCAGCAAAAACAGAACTCAAAGTTAATGTAATGAGCAGAGAGTACCAAAAGCAAAAGAAAACTACTATCAGCAGAGCCAAAGGCTATAGCTAGCAAGGCTCAAACAAAGTTGAAAATTTTAAGCAAACACGGGAAATTCAGATCAATTTTTGAACTTGAACATTGAAGATCATGGTTCATTACATATGGGTTCAACTCAGGAATTTCATATATAGAAAAGGCGGTTGCATTTGCAAATATGCCTGCTTCTGACACTTCTCCTTCGAAATCATTATGAGAAAGATTGAGATGCCTGAGAAATAAGAGCTTATTGAAAAAATCGGGACTTTGTCCAGACAAATTGTTACGTGAAAGATCTATCACTTCCACTCCTCTTAAAGACTTGAAAGCTAAAGGAGTGGTTCCTTCAAACGCATTACCTCCCAAATACAAGTGTCCTAAACTAACACAACTGCCAAGGCTGCTGGGAATTTCACGTGAAAGTCTATTATCTGCTAGGTTTAATTCCACAATATGGATTAACTTACCAACTTCAACTGGAATTGAGCCACTCAAAGAGTTAAGAGACGAAGAAATTGAAATGGAAGAAAGAGTCATAATCTCTCTAGGAATGGTGCCATTGAGATTATTACAAGAAACATTTAGCACACGCAATTTTCGGCAGTTTCCCAGGCTTGGAGGTATGCTTCCCTCAAATCTATTCTCGTCCATAGAGAGTCTTGTTAATGCAGTTAAATTTCCAAATGAAAATGGAATCAATCCCGAAAATCTATTATCATGCAAAGTCAAGACTTGCAATTTTCGAAGCTTCCCAACCACCTCAGGTATCGAACCACTTAATTGGTTGCCTTCCATTCCTAAAAGGTTCAAATTAACAATGTTTCCTATCCCTGCAGGGATACTTCCTTGGATTAGATTCCTTCCTATGGTAAAAGTTCTCAACTTGTGTGAAAGGTTGGCCATGGAGATAGGCAATTCTCCTCCAAAGCGGTTTCCATCAAGAGCTAGTACTTCTAAGGTAGAAATGTTTGTCAAGGAATCAACAAAACTTAAGTCGCCAATTCTCCCGGTTCCTAGTCGGTTTCTGCCAAAATTCATTGTGATCAAATCTCTAAGACTTCCAAGATTTCGAGGTATGGTCCCAGTAAGACCATTTCCTCCAAATTCAAGTATACGAAGTTTAGAGGCATTGGACAATGATACAGGAATAAATCCTGTAAAGTTGTTAACACCACAATAAAACTCTTCTAGATCAGGAAGAGTCAGACCAATATCAGGTGGAAGATTACCATGCAACTGGTTTTGTGCAACAGAAAACATGTATATAGAGGAAATATTATAGATTGATGGAGGAACAATGCCAGACATATGATTTTGAGAAAGTTGAAAAAACCCCAAACCTAATAACTGGCCAAGTTCATTAGGTATGGTTCCATGTAGGTTGTTTCGTGCTAGCGAAAGCTTATAAAGAGAAGAAAAGTTACCCATCCAAGGTGAGATTGATCCAGTTAGGGTGTTAGCTGCTATCGCCAGAGTTTCCAACTTGGTTAATGAAGAAAGCTGGTTTGGAATTGTCCCAGTAAACCTATTGTGATTAAGGGCAAGTGTTCTTAGTTCTGAACAATGAGTGAGATTTGTAGGAAGTTCCCCACCAAAAGAATTGCTTGTTAAATTCAGATGTTGCAGGCGCAACAAACTACCAACTTCTTGAGGAATTTCACCATGGAAACTATTGTTTTCCAGGTTGATTTCAGTGAGGAAAGTAAGGTTTCCAATGGAAGGTGGTATGGAGCCAACCAACTTTTGACCATGCAGGTTCAAAGTTGCTACTCTTCCATTGGACCGGCTACATGTGACACCAAACCAGCTGCATAAATGAAGAGTATTAATTGTTCCAGAAGGCCATGATATTATGAGGATCATGAGTTACTCGACTTTTGAAATCAAGCAAAGCAACTCTATCAGATTCATTTGCAAATGTAGCAAATTCCAGACATGAACTCGTCCAAAAAAGTAAAATGACATGAAAGAAGAAAATCCTACTGCTGAAGCAAGTTTGCTGCATGATGATCAAGGAAATTTTCTAATCCTAACATGTAAAATAGAAACAAATACAAAGACAAGTCATTGAGAGACCACAATCATGAAATATATAATATGCAGAGATGTTGGAATTCAGCCTAACTATATAGATTGTCTAGATTCACACTCCACGTCATTTTTTATTTATCCCCTTGTAGAACTTCTTTTGGTCTCTTTTTTTGAACTTGTAACATTTAATGAAACATTATTTGTCAACTTTGCCCTACTTTATTATATCATTAACGGGAGAAACTTGGTGAGTAATTTGTTGATGACTAAATTATCAACAAGGACGACCTTCGTGGATCGTCAAGATTAACCTCTGAAACCTAGGAAGGTGGAAGACCTGCAAGGCAAGAAACACCTAGGAGTGCAGGGTTTGACCCCTGCGTTAGCACTCCGACGGTCAAGTCAGCAGATCGTCTAAGTATTTAGAGAGTATTTAGGAGCTAGGTTTAGAGATTAGGGTTTTGAGATTGGGGTTTAAATGAGAGAAGCGTACCCTATTTATAGTGGTAGTCGGTCCCCATAGTGGATTTCCGCGTGGGCCTAAGTATGGCCCAGGCCCAAGTGTACGGAAGTTGAATGGGCCCTTGTGTCGATCTATGTTTGAGCTTCGCTAGGTACTGGATGTAGAAGTGTGCCGTTCAGCATACTATGTGTGGTATAGCAGGTCGTCATAGTTTACTCAGATTCAGCAATTGAGAGTTATACTCAACAATTGCCCCCCAGGCGTGAGGGCGGTTATAAAGTGGTCGCTCGAACGGCTCATCCGCTTGTCATCAGGGCTGGGTGGGTCGGGTGAATACCAATAGCATCCAGGGTTTGTAATGGAATATACATGAAGGATAAAGTCCTCGCAATTTGTCAGACCATAAGATAAAAGAGCAACGAGCTGCAATGTGTGAAGTGGAACGTGGCTTCGATGTTGGAAGGCCGGATCGAAAGCTAAGTGACATGGGAACATAATAGCTCGGCGGGGTATTGATGTTGGTTTTGTAGCCCGGCAAGGTAATGGGAGCTTTGTAGCTCGGCAAGGTATGGATGTCCTCAGATCGAAAATGTATGAGAAGACGTGATTACGCGACAATGTCGATTGGATTGTATACGAAAAGATATGTTGTCGCCCAGCTATATGCCATCATCTATCTAACCATTATTCCTCTTTGTACATAGAGCACTTAATATTTGATGGAATGTCGCCTAAGGACTAAACCTCATGGTAGGGAATATACATGAAATATATAATATATATATATATATAGATATATATATATATATATATCGTACTTGACTAAGCGGCATGATTCTCCCAATATTATATATGTACCCGTTCTTCGTCACTTAAACCAACTTAGGAAAAATTCCAAGTGTGCCGAACCCCGAACGTGGGAAGTTTAATATATGTACTCTTGTCCCCATATGCACGTGACTATTCTTCAAAATTTTTGCTCTTGAAAAGGTGTGGAAGTACTTAGGACTAATAGGTATGTGGTTGTTCAACCATGTTTGGGGAATAGCAAACCACTTAAATATTAATATTTTGGAATTTCTTTATATATGTCCGTTCTCCTGTATCTCATTTTCCAATGGCAAGATTTCTATTGTTAAGAATTCTTCTTCTTTTTCCATTGAACTGGGCAGAGCAGCAGAGTTTTTTTTTTTTTTCAATTTAAAATTGATGGATTGTAGTTCATTTGGGACACCCTCTCATTCCACGTGGCGCATGGGAGTGGTGCGTTCTTCTCGCTTTCTTGGCTTACTTGATGTTAGGATTCAGAATGCAAAGGCTATGATGGTCTTTTGGGCTTCACAACGCCACGTGTCCTGTTCTTTTTGGCCATTTTAGAAGTGGCACGCTATACTAGGTTAGACTTCTGAACCTTGGCAAAATCTTTTCATCTTTCCTTCTTTTCTTTCTGGAACTTTTTTACAGCAACAAAACCCTCTCTATTTTTCCGCCATATACTCCACTCCGAAGCACGATTTTCTTTTTGGATTTTGCTGCTTTTGCCTCAGTTAGGGTCTTTTCCATCTGGGTTTCCTATTTGATTCTGAGATTTGTGGTTTTATTCGGAGGTTTGTATTGCGTCAAATATTTGTCTTCTTTTTTCTTCTCTTTTGTTTTTTTTTTCTCGCAGCCACCACGAATCCTTGCTGCTTTCCCTAGCTGTTCTCCGTCGATTGTGGCCGTGGTGGTGTCGGTTTGGAGTGGGCGTTCTAGGGTTGTATCTAATTTGCTGGATTTCAGCCAGATTTGCAGTGAATTTTGCAGCTTTCTAGGGGGTTTTCATCAATTCA
>AWWV01005104.1:0-22728 GCA_001974805.1 Corchorus capsularis | reverse complement strand
TGATATCTAGAGATTGCTTTTAAAAATTTTGCTCATTATCAATCATTTCCTTTAATTTATTCATTGAACGAAGAACACCCATTACATGATTTTGATTAATGTGTATTTCTTCCTAACTAGAAAGTAAAAAAAAGAAAGAAATGAGCTAAATTTCGAAAGCAATCTCTACAAATTTGCTCATTTTATGCACATCCACACACATGCATCTCTATGATGTTTGGGTGGACGAATGTATGTATGTGCATACATACATGCATGCATACATTCATCCATCTATACATTATATTTGATTCATGATGTGTGGATATCCATGAAATGTGTTCATTTTTCAAGAGCAATCTCTAGATATTATTTCTAATTTGAATTGATGCATTGTACGTGTATTTGTGCATGGAAAGATATAATATTAATTTATTATATGGTTAAAAAGAATCTAAATATATAAGATCGATCATTTAGTTTAAAAACACGTGGTAAATGACATCTAATTCCAAAATATTTGAAAGTAAAATTTCGTTTTAAAAAATTAAGCACGCGCTATACACACACACTATCTATATCATATATTTATTCTTTAATCATTGACTTGTAATTATTGATAATGTACATTCTACATATCTTCATAATTAGATCGATCGATATAATTTGTTGTTAAGTACAGACAAGTGATTCAAATCCAAAATATTTGGAAGTTAAGAATCTATATAAAATTATAGACGCGCTCATGGCGCGTGATATAATATATTACATATGTGTGTGTGTGTGTATATATATATATTTAAAGTTTCAAACTTGTTAATTTAATATGTACTTTCTTTTCAATCTTGATAATTAAGGAATTATAGAGAGAACTTGAATAAAAGTACTATCAATCTATAATATGATGATACATATTGGCCTTGGCCATAATATGCATGGTCACCTTCATGATCATTTGTTGATGAATATAATGCATTTTAAATGATATATATATATATATATTTGGTAATTTAAATGATATATATTATACCTTGGCCATACTATATATATATGATGCATTTAAATATAATAACAAAAGCATCTTAATATATACTCCCTCTGTTCCTTTTTAATTGTCCATTTCCCTTGTTCTTTTTTAATTGTCCATTTCCCTTGTTTTCCAGAAATACCCTTCTTGAAACATGCATTTAATTAAAAGGTCAAACATGCATTTAATTAGAAAGAAGCAATGGCTTAAGGGTATTATAGGAAGATTAAGTGAAATTGTAATAGAATTTAGGGAACTAACTAAATTTAACTACTTTTCTTAAAGAAATAAATCGGTTAAAAGGGACAATTAAAAAGGAACAGAGGGAGTATACTACTATATATTATTTATGTATTCCACCAAAATTACTAAAAGGCGCAATCTACTTTTTTTTAGAGTAGAGATAACTACTTTATTTTCAGTAGCGGAGTCGGGATTTTCATGGGGGGGGGGGGGGGTGAGCGATGTATTTATACGTAAATACATGTATGCGCACACACGTATTTTATTACTTACAGAGATGATATTACAATCTAATCAACTAAAATCCTTCATATTCTTATCAAGGCTAAACATCACAATTGCAATTCAGATCCACTCTATATATAATAACATTATTACTTTTGTATAATGTTTTGCTTTTCCAATAAAAACAAGAAGATATTAAAATAGCCAATATACCTCATATATAAGAATATGAAGTTTACAAAATCATTTATAAGAAGAAGATTTTTTTTTAATAAATAAGTATGAGGATATTAAAATAGCCAATATAGCTCATATATAGATCTTACAAGAACATTTACAAGAAAAGAATTTCAAAAATAAAAATTAGTAGATTACTATAACTTCAAAATTTCAAAAACTTTAATGTATAACTTATTTAACTAGTTCATAAACTCTACTTGTATATATTATATTAATAAATTATATTTAACTAGTTCACAAATATATTGGTTTTAAATTTTTATTTTAATTTTCATCTAAACCATATTTAATTTATAGGTTGAAAATAATTATATTTTCTTTAGAAACCATTATAATATTTTTGGAGGGGCCATTGATGATTTTTGAAAGGACCATTACTTAATAATTAGCTATTAATCTAAAAAAAATTACATATAAACCTATATATATTATTTAAATTTCTAAATTTCTTGGGGGGCCATGCCCCCCTTGCCCTCATGTAGCTCCGCCATTGTTTATTCTTTTCTTCTTTTGCATGTGGTTAAGAGTTATAACACTGTTTATTAGTAAGTCCAGATTCGATAAGCCTATTCACGTGTAAATCTGTGTCCAAATTTTAAAAAAAAAATTAATTGCAATGTAAGCACAGACTAACCCACTTGTATACATTAATATTTTTTAATATTTTTGCCAACATATTTTCCCCTTACAATAATAATCTATTCATAAAATTGTTCTAAACATTAATTAATTTTATATACATGTATGAAATCACAGCATTGGTGGTGTTCGGGTGGCCCAAGCTTCCAGAGACCTCAGAGTAGCTGGTGATCGCAGAGACAAGGAGAGGTATATAGAATTAATTTTTTTTTTACTATAATAATATCTCACCCATATTGTTGGTTTTCCATTATATTCCATCCTTTCAAGTTATTAGTAATTAAAATACAAAATGATAAAATTCTTATCCTCTTAATTAATTTCATCTACTTTACTATTTTCTTTTATTAATTTAAAGATTTTGTGCTATGTGCTTTAGGTGCGTTGAAGCGTTTGAGAGGGTGAAACATGAATACAACACTCTCCGGGAATGCTTGAACACAATTTGCCGGGTATAACTTATTAATTAATGCTAAATTTGGTTTATCTTTTCATCAAGAAAATGAAGTGAACAATCTTTTTTCCTTCTAAAAGTTTTCTTTTAACATTAGATTTGACCAAATTATGATACTATGCGGTGATGATGATGAGTATTTAAGTTTGGTCTTGGTTTTTAAGTAGGTAGTAAGCTTTTGGATTAGAGTTAAAAGGCGCCTGTCAAGAAACCTACAAGATTTTAATAGAGAAAAATTACAATATTATAATTAGCATTATCAACCATAGTCATATATATATCTATGGATTTCAATCTAGCTATGGCTAAAGATGAAAAAACCCAATCATAAGTGTTATGTAGAAGTTAATTATATTCATATGAAGAATAATGGTATGTTCTTAACAATACAATAAATGGAAATTGTAACTATGCTCTTAATATAATTGTCCTCAAATATATATAGTATTAATAAGTTTAATTGTCAAGAATATGTATATATATCCTTGTCCTATAACAATGTGCCTTTCTTTCACAGTTGGAAAGGCAAATCCTGGCTAATCAGACTCGACGCCGTCGGCAACCATGAGGGACTAGACGCGGTCGTCACCCATATAGCAAGCTCCCTTTTATGGTTGAAGGCTTGAAGCTTTATTAATTAGCTAGCCTTAGGTACCTCTTTAGGAGTCGGAATTGGGTCTCTTTAAGACTGCCTTTCGTTTAATTACTTTTGTTTCATGCTTTGCGTTAATTGCAGCATAAATCTGCTGCTGCTTCTAGACTGGTTCTGCGTTTTGCTTATTTGCTGTCTTTTTATTTGCTGTTGTTGGTAGTTTTGGTACCTATGTAATGAGTATGAGATGTCTCTTCTGTCGTGTCCAAACTTTGAAAAGTCTGTTTTCAATCTGCGACTTTCTATGTTTCCCCTTTCTCACCAAAGCAAATGATTAGCGTGTCTTGAAAGTGTGGTTAAGAATGAGTGTTTAAGGTTAGATAGATAAATCATCTGGCCAAATGCTGATCTATTAAACTAATTAAACACTAAATGATAAGAATAATCATACAAATACTTGTTGGGTGGAGTAGAAGGAGATGATTGTTCTGAAATTTTCCATGAGATACGGTTTAATTTGAGGCGTGATTTTAGACCCTTTCTTAAAGGGTTTATGTCCTTTATTAGGATACAACAAAACCACCAGACTGTTTGAACTTTAATTTATCTTTATCTCAATATATATAATATTTAACATTTGATTAATAGAGACTAGATTGTTACCCCGCGCTTCGCGTGCGGGTGTTTCATTTATGAGGTGTTTAAAAGAAAATTATGAGTAGAAACTTAAGTCATTTGTTCTTATTAAAGAACCAACAATCAAAAATTGAGCCATTGCTTTTATTCCACACTCTCTCCGACAATGATCCAACAACACACTCAAACTTAAAGTTAAAACCCATTTAATTTACGGCAAAACAAAATGCTTATTTCCATATAATTTCACTCACCTTCTTTATCCCAAATTCGCAGAGGTTTGCTCCTACAAAAGGAAAATTGCAAAAGAAACATAGTATTGAAAATATATAATAATACCAAAAGACCAAAACGAATTATATTTTTAAGAAAATAAAGAAGAAGAAATTGGAATTAGAAAGACGTACCTGAGGTTGTATAAGATGTATAGAAACCCAAACTGAAAGGTATTTTTCAACATCTTCAAAATATTCTCTCTAGGGAAGGTAAATCACCTCAATCCAAAAAAATAAATCAATACCTAAATCATAAAAGGGAGAATGGAGTTTTTGAGGGTTTTTTTTTTGGTACCGAAATTTTTTATTTGGTTTGAAGTTTGATTTAGGGGAGAGGAATAATAATCTTATATATTGGGTAGGCAAAGGTAAAAAAACATTGAACAAAGACATTTTCTATTTTCTATGATTAATGGTTGATAGAGAGAAGGTAAATGAATTGACTGTTAATTAATGGATTAAATTTTGTATTTTGGAATCCATTAATTACTTTTCAAAAACCCAAAAAAAAACTATTCAAGAAACACATATGAATTATTAATTAATTAATAGATTCATGTACCCCAAAAAAATTAATTAATAGATTCAATTGTATTTTGGAATCTATCCATTAATTAATTTTTTTTAAAAAAACTCTTCAATAAACATATAAAGAATTCTCTCAAGTTTAATTAATAGATTCAATTGTTCCTAAGAATCAATTAATTTTTTTTTTCACAAAAAGTGGTTCAATGAACACATAAAAAATTCTATCAACTGACACTTGGCAACGACACAAAACGCCAAGTATCACCCCATAAATAAGAGTATGTTTAATATATACGTGATAATGAACATATACAATGTATCTAAAACTTGGGCCTTGGGCTCTTTAGACTTGGAATTTAATTTTACATTTTTGTCTGTTGATGATTGATGAATAGTTCAACTATAACCTGTCTTTCTTATTCAATGTGGAATAAACTACAATCACACAATTCCACATCTAAGACCTGTCTTTCGGTTTAATTTAATCGGTTTTAGTCGGTTTTGAAATAGGAAATTTGAATATCGAAAACCGATCATATATATAAGATACCGAAGCGGTCGGTTTTTGACGGTTTCGGTCGGTTTTTGGCGATTTGGCAGTTTTTAATAATATTAATTATATAACTAATAAAAATAATTTATTATATATATTTTATATATATCATAAATATAATTTATATATTTTACATATATTTTATATATATCATAAATAATTAAATATATTATCTATATATTTTATATATATCATAAATATATTTTATATATAATAGCATAATCGGTCGGTTTCGGTTTACAAAACTTATACCGAATACCGACCAATTATATTTAATCGGTGGCGGTTTAAACCGCCTAAACCGATTAGAGATCCAAACCGCCTTACCTCGATCGATTTTGACGGTTCGATCGGTTCGGACAGTTTAAACCGCCTAATTCTCACCCCTAGAGTTAGCTGTTAGGATATCAAAGGCATTAGCATCCAAACATGCATGTTTTTGTTTTGTAAAAAAATGACAACTTAACATAAAAAAAAAAAGCGAAACGAAAATAAAAAACAAAAAAACAATACCGATATCAAACGACCCTAGATTATCAGATAGTAACAAATATAGTGAAATTATTTCTTTGGTATAATATCTTTTTGGAAAACTTAAAATGTTTCTTTATCCTAAGAACCGTAAAGATTGCTACTGTGCTACAATCCGTTTTAAAGCAGAGATAGCAAGAAGTTAAATAATCAATCAAATTAAATGAAGCTAATGGGATGTACGGTTTTAATTAAATTGTTATTCTATGCTAGTAATCATCTATAGCACTTTAAATTTGAAGCTACAATGAAGATATTACAACTGAAATTAACACTAATGCAATACTAAAGAAAAGGTGAATCCCACATCAGTTCACTATTCTAAATTACAGTCAATGCATGGAGCAAAGGGAATATCTATACTGATGTTAATGATTGTTCAGTTGGGCCACTTGTACGGTTAGCAAGCTCAATACAATGTCTTTCGGGAGTCACCTCACCATTTTCAGTTGTTATTCCTTGATCTACCAAGAAGACGAAGTCTGGCTCTGTCTGGTTTGAGTAGCTCGATGGACTAGGTAGGCAGTTAGCATTTGATGAGTCTTCTGAAATTCTTATACTCACAAAACTATCATCTGTGGTTTTGTCTCTGAGTTCATGACTTTTTCTAAAAGTATGGGAGTTAAGGTCTCTCTGGTCGAAGATTCTTCTCATCATCCCTAATCTTTGTCCATATGGGAGTGTTGGGATCGAAGCGTGACAAGACATGCCTTTGCTTATACAGGAACATTGCTACAAATATGATTAGAGCTGATATTGAAGCAACTCCAGCAATGAGGAACAATCCCCAGAAACTCTCAACACCAAGACTGTTGGAAGAAACCAAACTATTGGGGTCAGGACAACTGCTTCCCTTTTGGAACCATGCATCTTCAATTTGTTTCATTTTTTCACCTTGTGTAACATTTAGGATTGCCCTGGAAACATCTGCCACGAGTGGGGAACCTCTCGGAAATGCCTATTATAAATTGCAAACAGTATAAATCAACACCAAGAAACGCTTCAAAGCAATGATCGATCAGAGAAGAGATTAGGGAGAGGAGACTTACAAAACCGAAGCCATCAGTTTTGAATGTTGGGTCCATTGTTGTATATTTGCTGCAATATTTTGCAAGAAACAACTTCATATAAGGTATTTCATCAAAAGCAGCAGCAATACCTCCATTGGCACTCCCCTTGGTAAATAAATCGTGAAGTTCTTCAGTATTCTTATATTTGACAAGCTGTGATTCAGAAAATTTTAACCCCTTTAACATTCCCTCAACGAAAGAACCTTGTTGGAAACCAACCCTCTCCTTTTTCTTTAAGAGCTCATTTATGTCGGTAACTGTAGGCTGGAGCTGTTGAACGGTTAATAGTGATGTTAAGCTAGCCGTGTAGCTTTGGGTGAGTATGAGGACGACAAAACACCATATAATTACCACGAATCTAGCCAAGTTGCTAACCACTTTCTCCCCTACAAAGCACCAATCAAGCAGCAAAGAAAATAATTACTTTTGAACTAAACAATAAGTCAACATATAGTACGAAGTTTGAAAAAGTAAGGGTACAGAAGAATTAGTACGATGTGCAAAAACCATGGTAGAGAAGGAGAACCAAAAGCTCGTGCCAACTTGATGTGTAGGGGGTCCTCTAAATTCTTCATTAATTCTGTGTTCTAAGACCCAGACAACAAATCCAATAAAAACAAAGAAGCAAGCACTTGTCACCCAAAGGTCCCATGTCAAAGGTCTCAAGAAAACCCATGCATTCTTCCTCTTCTTATCCCTAATTGGAACAATCATTGAAACACCCGATTCAGTGTATGGCAATGTGAAGTCCACGAATCGTGACCTATTTGACACAATTGTTGTATCACCAACCGCAAGATCATATTTCTGTGTTCATATAGTTACCAAGAAAGATTAGACAAAACAAAAGAAACTTTAGCATGAACAAAATTGAAAGATAATTAGGAGATGCATGTTTTACCCCATTGTACACTTGAAAGATTAAGTCATTGTAAGTCCCTGCACTCTTGCCATCAGGCGTTGCAAAAGGAATGTACTCGTAAGTAACAGCATAAGGCATTGCAGCCATTACTGCATCAAAAACATCTATGGAATACCCGGTGACTGATGTGGCGGTATGAGAATTAGGATCCCACGCCACTTTAACAAATTCATTGAAACCATCCGTTACTGGAACCCCAATCCTCAACTTCTTCCCATTTGTTGGGATCTCCCAACCTTTTGGAGGAGTGGTGGTATCCCCTGGCCATATAATTGGACCGAGATTTGCCTTATCATTAGCATTAATGCTTGAATGTGCCAAATTCAGTTCTCGTACAAGTCCACTTTCTGGTGTCCAAAACCCAACCCTTCTTTCCCCATCTCCATTTACGTTAACTATCTCAAAAACCGACGATCCTAACTGTCCATTAACAAAGTGAATGTCTCCTGTAAGACCTTTAAAATTTGTAGTTGACAATGCTTGGATAAGTTGTGGACCATTTTGTGAGACCCCAAAAGTTTCAAGGTCTGTCCCATTGTTGGAAATGCTAGCTTTGTTGAAGCTGAAGTTTCCCATGCTAACATTCTCAATTGCCATGGCTAGTGCAAATGTGGCATCATAAGCCCAGAGTCCAAAAATGTTCAATTCAGCATTAATAATGGTGGGATTGTCTTGCTGAAATTTAGTTTTCCATCGAACTCTGAAGTCTTCTAGCACATCTGCTTTGGGAACATGAGTTCTTACACCTACGACCCCTTGCAGTGAATCAACGATAGAAGGATCTCTCAAACTCCAAAGATTCGTCATTCCATCGGTCACAATCCAAGCATAGCATTCCTTCATCATTCCAATGTCTTTCGCTATGGCAAAAAGGCGAGTGCCAAGATATGGTGACATATGCACGATGAACACTCTAGTTTGCATTGTCATTAACTTGTAAAGCTCTTTGGAAATTTGGTCATCGGTAGCTGTTGAAGAGATGACACTCCGGTAAGGGACACGAGCATTTATCTCTTGCAAGGCGTCAGTCAAGTAAGGTATAATTCCTTCTCCAAATTCATTGTCTACGTAGATTGGCACAACTTCTCTCCACCCGAAGGCTTGAACGATTGCACTAATGGCTTTCACTTGGGATGAATCATTATGCGTTGCTCGGAAAAAGTAAGGACTCCGAAGGGAGGTAAGAGAAGGGCTAGTTGCCGAAAAGGATATAATGGGGATATGAGATTTATTTCCGAGATTGATAGCGAAATTGGCCTCCATTGAAGTTTGTGGTCCTATGATTGCTTGCACTTCCGCATTTTTGATCAAGTTTAAAGCTGTTTGCCAAGAAAAATGGTGAAAACAATAAGGAGAAGTTGTGACTTCAATAGGTAATCTTGATCGGTATTACTAGTTACTAGACTAATTTTAACATCTCATCTAATATCTCGTCTGATATGTTATTAGAAAAAGTTACTATAACTATAAAATCTTATTCAATAATATTCTAAAATCAAGAATTTTACCATATAAACTCTCTTTATTCGTAACTAATTAGGGTTAAACTTGTAATTAAATTTTTATCTTTATTATTAGAAAGGATAGCATGCGAGTAAAACGAGACGAGACAAAATGTATTTTTCTTTTTGGAAAAATAGATATATTTTTTTTTTAAATTTTCTACATGACCAGAAAAAATTGTCCTAAAATTTTGTCCTCCATGACGTGTTGTTACACGATTGGTCTAACAGACTAGTCCCACTACTATTTAAGTGGGGTTTTGCTACAAAACATGGGATGATCCCACATGACACATCATGTTGAACAAAATTCTGGTCAATTTTTCTAATTGTTTAAAATTTTCCTTTTTTTTTTTAAAGATGCTTCAGTACTTCCCTCCTAAATGCTCTGATGATACCATTGACTCGCTAAGTCATTTTCAAGATAAAGTAAAAGTCAAATATTTTTAAAGAGTTAATTTCAAGTCAAATATTCTCACTACAGCTGTGAGTGGCCAAGTTAATACATAAATAGAAGTCAAATCAAATGTTTGATTTAACAATGTTTCTTTAAAAAAAATTTTATAAATATAAATGAAATGTTATAACAATTGAAGGAAAAAAATTGGTGATGACTAATTGAAGGCCAAATTTATGGTTTCAGCATCAATAAATGATGAGATATTAATATAGTAGCATATATACGACCAAAAAAGGTTATAAATAGCTGCACAAAGTAATTTCAATGCTGGAAACTAGGAAGAGAGGTTCCACTTGTGTTTCGTAACAAAATAAAGATTTCCAGATATATTATAACTAAACCATAGCACATAAACAGAAGCCAAAATCACGATCGATGTTCTATATATATACACTGAAATCTAGATAAAATACTATAGGAGAGAATTGAAGATGAGAAAAACAGACGTACCAGCAGCGGCGGCGCCAACGACATCAACCTTGGAGTCCCTGGAGTTTAAAACAAGCCTAGTTCTGTAGGAAGTGTGAGTTTCATAGAAATCAGAGAGGGCCATGTTGATGCAGCTCAACCCAATCTTGCCTAGCATTTTATCAAAATCTAGAACCACACCCACTTTTACTTGAATATTGCTCGTCTCTTGTGCAACAGCAACATGTCTCGAGAAAATAATGATTAGGCAGAGAATTTGGAAAAAAGCAGGGCTACCTTTCTGCATCTTCTTAACTAATTTGAGTTATTAATTTGATGAAATGAGCTGCAGGCTTGAAAATGAATATACTGCGCTATTTATAATAATTGGATGAAAAGTAATTACTAAGATTAAGGAGCCGCAATTGAACGAGTGAAGTGCATGGGAAGAAAAAAACCATGCATTCTTCTCTTCTTAATTAATTTGACTTTCTAGAGTACTTGATTAATTTCACTGCACTCAATTTTCATTCATAATATATTAATTTTTTTTACTACATAAGAGTTTAGGTGAGGGGAAACTGCTCCGGTTCAGGACAGGGTATATGCCATGCACAAGTATGAAAATCAATTACAGTGGTGCTTACAGATCACACTCATATCAACAAGGACCGGCATTCGTAGTATATTAATTTAATTTTTAATTATTAGTAATATTACTTAGACGTTAAGAATTTAAGTAGACAGGTCACAGGTTGTGTGTAATTTAAACTTGAGACTTGAGAGATATACTAGTCAAGTAAATCATGATTTAATTCTTTTTCTTTGTCTCAAATCACCTATTGCTATCTTGAATTGTAAGTTTTAGTAGTTTCTCTACACCTTCCTGGAAATAGATGCAAGCTAAATGTATTATTACAATTATATATACTAGTATATAATTTTGAGAGAATCATTTATTTTTAAATTAAACCTTTAGAAAGAGAATCACAAAATTAGCTTATATAAAAATACTCTCTAATAGAATCACCCAAAAAAAAATTAATAACTTTGAAACTGTATATTTAAATCCGATATATATACTAGTAGAATATTCGGATAGATAAATTTCCAACAATCGCCCAATGGGGAGTCAAGTAAACGATAAATTTCCCTGCAACTTGCAGGAAGGTCCAAACTATTATATCAAAATCATGCAAGAATTTCGATGTATATTATTTGATTTGGTCAAAGTAAACGATATACTCCCTCCCTCCGTCCCATTTAGATATCTAGTCTTAGTCAATAAATACTAAATTTTGACCATTATTTATAAAAAATATATAAAGTAAAATAATTTTTAAAAATTACATTTATAAACTTTGAATTACAACCTTTTCAACACATATTTTTTAAAAATTAAATTTTTTATATATCTTTTATAAATAATGAACAAAATTTAGTATTTGTTAGCCAATAGTGGACATCTAATTAGGGATTGAGGGAGTAGTATTTGGATTGGATGTATTAAAAAATAAAGACAACTTTTTTTTTTCTTTTGACCTTTTCGGCATTAGGATCGACATGTTCCGTACTCCCGTAGTTTTCTTCTTCTTTCGAGTGTTGCACTCCATAAACTCAGGACTCTACAACTATATTTAATTAAGTATAGTTATTTATTCCTCAAAAAAAGTATAGTTATTTATTATACTTGTAATATTAATATATAATCTCTCTAAGTTTAACTAAAATACATACAAAGCTGTCAATAAAAATTTTCTTTATCATGGTTTGCGGCTTATTTGGGAATATGGTCATAGGCGCGCGTTGGTTGTTGTGGAATCTGATTAGCTGGTTGATGTGAATAAAATTTTACAACCTCCAGCATTATATGATCTTTTGTTTTAGTGTTATTGGCAGTGTTTGTTGGTTCATACTTAGAGAGAGGTTAACATATGTGCAAATTATCCCTGGCTGTTGGGTCTAGCTATCATGGGTCCTTTGATGTTTCCGTATCGGATCAACCTTCGATTGTGCTTCATCGGTTTATTGAGGAGGATTAGAACCATCGTTAGCTAAAGCAGTTTAGGACACTCTTGTGTAATATATATATATATATATATTCGTGTCTCAAGTCATTACCAACACAAACCAAGCACGTTGACCTCTATCTTATTTTTTTTATTTCTACGTAATTAATTAACTTTTTTTAAACAACATTTCTACGTAATTAATTAGCTAGGTAACGTTTTCTTTTTAAAGTTTTGCCTATGAAAGCGAATGCCTTAGTTAAATTTAATATATTATACGTAGAGGTGTTCATGGGCCGGGCCGGGTCGGGTCTAAGCTTTGATTTACTTCTATATGTCTTGTCCAAGCCCGGCCTGCCCCGACTAAAAGGGTCTAAACTTATGTCCAAGCCCGTTCAATTAAAAAAAAACTTTGTCCAAAACCCGTCCAAACCCACCCTTTTAGTAATTAAAAATATATTATTTATTTATTTTGAACTCATTATTTATTATTTAAAATATATTTATTATTTATTAATAATATACAAGTCATATTAGCCTGCGCTACCGCTACGGGCATTCTTTGTTTTAGAGTGATACTTGATTAACCGATTGAATAAGGATATTAATATAATCATTTATATAAGATCCACGTACATTCTTTATTCTAGAGTGGTGCTTGATTAATTGATTGAATTATATAAGGTTGCAGTAAAAATGCAATTTAAATGGATTAGTTTTAATATTGTCTAAGCTAACTTTTTAGACATGCAAAACTAAGAAGGTCAAAGAACATGCTTTTGTTTGTAAGTAATCACAAGTGCAAAATGGTAATAGAATATGGTGTTAATTGGATAATAATAGATGCATTGAAGAAAAAAGAGTGATTTAATTCAGAAGGAGAAAAACATTGAACGGTCCATGGTGAAGGGGTGGGGAAGGAGAAGAAAAAGGAAAGAGATGTGAAGGTGATAACAGAGGGGAGTAACGAAATGTTTGATTTTTGGCAAACCTGAAAATTGATCGGCACTGAGGAGTTAAAAGGAAGCAGCAATGATCAGACCAAAACAGCACACATTTTTAGGATCATTTTCCTATGTTTTTAGGTCTATTTATGCTTGATTATGCTTGATTATATCTCAATTTGTTAATATTTGTGATTTTAGGTCTTGAAGATAAGAAAAGTGGAAAAATATTATTTTTCCTACTTTTTGGAGCTATTTTGATGAAATATTGGCACAAATATTTACAAGGACTTTTCGAGAAGACTTTGGAGATTTTATGTTCATGATTGAAGACTCTTTGAAGCTTAATTTGATACTTGAAGAAGCCATGAAGATCAATGCAACAAGTTTCCAAGAAGGAAGGATCAAGAACATGAGTCAAGTGAAGAAGAGATGCAACTTGCTGACAGTTTCTCCAGATGACCTGGGCGGCTAGGTTGTTAACCTGGACGGCTAGGCATTTCATCTGGGCGCCCAGGGACAGTCGGGCTTGCCAATTCCAGCATAAGTTGATGTCTTTCTCTTGAAGCTTCTCCAATTGATTCCAATTTCAACGACAGTTTGGGAGAAAAATCATAACTTTCTCTATATGGGTCCAATTGAGATGATTCAAAATGCGTTGGAAAGCTGACTCAAAGACCTACAACTTTTCTTTTATGCTCGAGTTCCAGTTTGGCCATTTTCAATGACGAAAATACCCTGAAGTTTCTGCATAGAAGATGAACGTGAAAACCCATGGATTTCTGCCCAGATTGGTATAATTCGGTATGGAGAGTTATCCCAACCTTGGAGGACAAAAATTAACCTAATTTGGAGGAGGTTTTATGTGCTTAAAAGTCTATTTAGCCATAGGTTAATTTGCCCTAGTTTTCTAGTATAAATAGCCTACCTTTCTCTCATATTTTCATAACATAACAATAACACAACTTATTCTTTGGAGGAGAGCCGCCGGTCAGACCTGTTTTTAGTTAAGTTTTCTTCTATTTTCTTTATGGTTTTGAGGGTCACTCAATTTATGAGTGGCTAGACTCTTATTTTCTCCAATGTAGGATTTTAATTTGATCTCTTGACTATTTTCATGGGGAGATTTTGTGCTTATATAAGAATTCTTTTTGGGTATTTCTTAATTCTCTGTTTTAATGCCATGTTTGCTTATTTTGATGGATTGTAACCGGTGCATTCTTGAGAAGTATAGCTTACCTATGCTAGATTGAATCACAGGCGTGGTAGTAGTGATTTGATTACTTAGTAGCAATTGATTGAGAACTTGTCATTCCTTTCAAGAGAATTGGGAATAACAATGATTGATTTGTAACGTGATAGCCTTATCATGATTTGTGTTTGTTTCAATTACATGAACTTAATGCTTTATTCTTGTTTCTGAGGCGTGATAGTACGGAAGCATGAATAATAGGGTTATTCTTTGTGTCTGATGGAGTGAGATTAACTAATTTGGTAATTATGGATTTAAAATTCACCTTTTAAATCCAGGCAAGCTATCCATAGATTTCATAATCTTTTGATATCAATGATCCATGCTAATTTGTCAAGAGTCATAATTAATCCTATGTTGGAGGTTTCTTATTTATATTTGGAGGTTTCTTATTTATATTAGAGGTTTCTTATTTATATTTAGATTTCCTTTATACATTGCTTTAGTTCCCTTAAATAGGTAACTTAGATTTAGTTTTCCTTAGTTATATGTTTAGTCTTGTTTTCTTTATTATAATTGATTAGATAAAAAGTTAGACAACTCTCTCTCTGTGGGTTCGACCCTTACTTACCATATCTACCTTAGTTAGATAATTTGTGGGGAATTTATCGTGTGTTTCGTTGACGACCAATCACATTTTGGCGCCGTTGCCGGGGAGAGGTTGCATTTTAATTTCTTTTCTTTTTGATTATTTATTTTCTTTATATTTTTACACTTGATCATCTTTAATTTGTAGGGAATTCCAATGGAACAATCACGCTCTTTGAGAGATTTGATTTTCAATTTTGAAATCAAACCCCTCTGCATTGATTACCCTGAGATGGACATGACTTATGAATTAAAGCCTGGAATAATTCGTATGTTACCCGTTTTCCATGGATGAAGATGCATACGATCATCTACAAACTTTCCGTATCATGAGTGCTGCAATCACTGGAATGCCTGCTGAACAAGTGAAGCTGCGAACTTTTCCACTTACTTTTCAAGGAAAAGCGAAGAGATGGTTTTGGAATTTACCACCGAAATCCATTACTTCATGGACTGAATTGGAGCAAGCATTTCTCAACAAGTACTTTCCAGAGTCGAAACGTGCGAGTATTCGAAAGGATATTAGTAGCTGTCGACAACTTCCAAATGAAAAATGGTACCAATACTGGGAAAGGTACAATAAGTTGTGTGATAGTAGCCCATGCAAGTTGATGCCTGAAGAACTTTTGATTCAGAACTTCTACGATGGATTGTTGTATGATGACTGAGCTTACATAGATGCCACCAGTTGAGGAGGTTTGACATACAAGACTCCTAAAGAAGCTAGAGAATTGCTGAATATCATGGCAGAAGGTGTCTATCAATTCAACGTGGAAGAAGATGCCGCCACTAATCTTTACACCTCAAGAGCAATTGCCAAGAGAAGATTATACCATTGTTGAAAGGATGAAGGAAGAGAAGCATCCAATTTCATCTTCAGAAATTTTTCCAACTCCTGCAAGGGAAGAATAGAAACCAAAGAAGAAGAAAAAGGAACCAATGCAAAATTCTCAAGAACCTCCACCCTATCCTCAAAGGTTGATATCGGAAAGAAGAAGATGTAGTAAGGATGATCTACTCGATTCGCTTTGCAAATTAGAGGTAATCATTCCTATAGTTGCTGCAATTGAGAAGGTTCCCAAGTATGCATATTTTCTTAAACAATTATGCACTGATAAGAAAGAATTTCGTCAGAATTGGGTATTTATGAATGAGAATGTCTCTGCTGCTTTTCAAAGGAAATTACCTCATTAATGCAAGGATTTAGGATCTTTATCTATACCATGTAGTATAGGGGGTAAAAGAATAGAGAAAACAATGTTTGATTTAGGAGCTTCCATTAATATCATGCCATATTCTGTTTATGAGAAATTAGGTTTAGGACAAAATGGTTAAAACTAAACTTATCATTCAACTAGCTGATAGAACTAATGTTCGCCCTGAAGGCTTGGTTGAAGATGTTTTAGTGCAGGTAGGCAAATTTGTTTTTCCTGCAGACTTCTACATCCTAAAGATGAGTAGTGATGACCAAGGATTGCCTCCTATGACAATTCTCTTTGGAAGACCTTTTTTATCAACTGCAAGAGCAAGAATCAATGTCCATGATGGAAAGATCAATTTGGAATTTGATGGGGAAGAACTGGAATTCGATATTTATAAAACCATGAAATATCCTATTGAAGAACATTCTGTTTTTGCAAGTCAAAGAATCAGAGATAAAACTATCAAAAGAACTAGATGATACTATCCTTGACCTAGAAGTGTTACCTGAAGAAGATGAAAATGCGTCAGTTTCATATGTTAGATTAGAGCCAAAGCCTATGCCTTTACCATCTATTCAACAACCACCTGAAGTCAAATTGAAGCCATTACCAGATGGATTGAAGCATGCTTTCCTTGGAGACAATGAGACACTTCCTGTGATCATCTCGAGCAAATTGAATGATGTACAAGAAGAGAAGTTGATCAGAGTTTTGAAGGAGCATAAGGAAGCCATTGGATGGACAATTGCTGATATTAAGGGAATCAGTCCTTCAGTATGTTTGTATAGGATTAGTTTGGAAGACAATGTTGTTCTTGTTAGACAACCCCAGAGAAGGTTAAATCCAAATCTATCTGAAGTTGTCAATGAAGAAGTTCTTAAGCTACTAGGAGCTGGTCTCATCTATGCTATTTCAGATAGTAAATGGGTAAGCCCTGTCCAAGTAGTGCCTAAGAACTTTGGATTCACCGTTGTAGAGAACATGGATGGATAGCTAGTTCCTCAGAGATTGCAAAATGGATGGAGGGTGTGTATCGACTATAGAAAATTGAACTCTGCTACAAGGAAAGATCACTTCCCACTTCCATTCGTTGATAAGATGTTGGAGAGATTAGCTTGTCGAGCCTACTACTGTTTTCTAGATGGTTATTCAGGATACTTCCAAATCCCAATTGCCCCTGAAGATCAAGATAAGACTACTTTCACATGCCCTTATGGTACGTATGCCTACACTAGAATGCCTTTTGGTTTATGCAATGCACCTGCGACATTTCAAAGGTGTATGATGAGCATCTTTCAAGATTTAATAGGAGATAGAATGAAGGTATTTATGGATGATTTCAAAGTCTTTGGGGATGATTTTGATAAGTACCTGAATAACTTGAAACTAGTATTAGGAAGATGTGTCGAAACCAAACTAGTGTTAAATGCTGAGAGCAAGGCATTGTACTGGGACATGTAGTTTCAAAGGAGGGATTGCAAGTTTATAAAGCAAAGGTTGAAGTAGTTCAAAATTTGCCTTATCCAACTTGTGTAAGAGATATTCGATCATTCTTGGGACATGCTGGATTTTATAGAAGATTCATCAAGGATTTTTCGATGATTTCTACTCCAATGTGTAGATTATTACAAAAGGATGTTGACTTTGAGTTTGGAGATGATTGTAAGGAAGCTTTTGATAAGTTAAAAGTTGCCCTCACAACCACACCAATTGTGAAGCCACCAGATTGGAATCTAACCTTTGAGATTATGTGTGATGCAAGTGATACTGCAATTGGAGCTGTTTTAGGTCAGAGACTAGAAAAGATACCTCATGTTATCTACTACGCTTCAAGAACTCTAGACTCTGCTCAGAAGAATTACACCACCACGGAGAAAGAGATACTTGCCGTTGTCTTTGCCTTGGAGAAGTTTCGGCCATACATATTGGGATCTAAGGTGATAGTTTATTCAGATCATGCTGCGCTTCGCTACCTCATGACTAAGAAAGAAGTAAAACAAAGGCTTATGCGTTGGATATTGCTTTTTCTAGAATTCGACATAGAAATTAGAGACAAGAAGGGAACGGAAAATGTAGTTGCTGATCATTTGAGTAGAATCGAGGGAAAAGAAGAAGACACTGTATTAAATGAAGCTTTACCATTTGAAGAATTATTTGCTGTTACTCAAGTCCCCTGGTATGCTGACATTGTCAATTTCTTGGTTACAAGAAGATTGCCACCGGATGCAAGTAGAGGAATTAAAGCTAAAATAGTAAGTGATTCCAAGTATTATGTGTGGGATGATCCAATTTTATGGAGATGTGGTCCTGATCAAATCATGAGAAGGTGTATTCCTGTTGAAGACATCCCCTCAGTTTTGAATCATTGCCATAGTTCTGAATATGGAGGCCATTTTGGACATAAGAAAACAGCTAGGAAAATTTTGGACAGTGGATTCTTCTGGCCAACAATTTTTCGAGATTCTTATGAATATTTCAAGACTTGTCCACAATGTCAAAAGGTAGGCAATATTTCTAGAAGAAATCAAATGCCTCAAACACCACACGTGGTGATAGAAGTATTTGATGTCTGGGAATCGATTTCATGGGACCATTTCCTACATCATGTAAGAAGAATTACATCTTACTTGCTGTAGATTATGTATCCAAATGGTTTGAAACTGTTGCCACAGAAAAGGATGTTGCAAGAACTGTTGCCAAATTCTTGAAGAATAATATTTTTCATCGATTTGGACTACCAAGAGCTCTCATCAGTGATAGAGGTACGCATTTTTGCAATAAAATCATTCAATCACTAGTAGAGAAATATGGAGTAACCCACAAGGTATCTACTGCATATCACCCTGTAGACACCGAAATTTAGTTTAGTCTAAGTCTAAATTAGTTAGTTTTGGTTTAAGCCTAGTGATGTGTCCTGGTTAGGTTTGGATTACAATTTATTGGGTTGGGTTTGAACTTTAGTAGTTATTTAATTGGGCTAGTTAAGTGGGTCAATAAATAATTACTGCATATTTTAAATAAGTCTGTGTTGGAAA
The DNA here is from genome assembly GCA_001974805.1 of Corchorus capsularis. Classification (NCBI taxonomy): domain Eukaryota; kingdom Viridiplantae; phylum Streptophyta; class Magnoliopsida; order Malvales; family Malvaceae; genus Corchorus; species Corchorus capsularis. The sequence goes on along the minus strand of AWWV01005104.1, from coordinate 3,414 downwards.
TTTCCTAGTAGTTTCCTACATGACTTGCTCCCAAAGAATTTAGGCCTATATAAAGACTCCCTTTCCCCAACCCTAAAGGGGGACAAACGGACACACACGTTAGAAACCTTGGACGAAAATCATCTCAAATTTCCGTCAAAAAATAAAGTCTCCCAATTTGCTTTTGTTCGGTGTGTTCGAACCAGAAAAGGTTACCAATAGTATTTGAATTGAAATTCATTAGTTCAAGGTACTCCCTCTGTCCCATAATATAAATCCATTTTAACCGTATCACAAATTTTAAGAAAAGTAGTTACAACTCTAACTTCTATAAACTTTTAACTTCTCTTTCCAATTTTATCCCTCTTCTCTCTCCTCCCACTTACTCCCTCATAGTCAATAGATAAATTAAATTCCAACTAAATTTCTACTATCTCTAACAAGGGTAATTTAGATAACTTAGGTAAAAATTGCATTGGGATTTAAAAATGGACTTATATTTTGGGACAAATAAAGTTTCTAGAAGAAAACTTATAATATGGGACAGAGGGAGTATGTTCTAACTCTTTTATTTTATATATATAATATACTTTACTTTAATGGTTCATTCTTTTTGATTTTTATATTATTCCATTAGATTGTGACGGTTTGTATCTGGTGAAATATTACATTTTTCTTTTGTTATTTTCCTTTACTAACTTAATATTTTTCTTGGAATTCAATTTGTCTTTTTCGGTTTATATTGTTTTATTTACCAAATTCAATCTGGAAACTTATTCGTTTATGGTTTAAATAAAGATGAACTCAAAAATCAAAATTGTTCTGTTATGAAAACATCAAAAATATCAAAATATCAAAACATCAAAAATTACTCCTGGCCCGCATGAGTATAAACTGTGAACGGCAAAATCATATGCATAAGATTAGGTTAGGTAAATCCATCAAATTCTGCCAATCTTGTGGGGAATTTGAGGATTTTGCATAATTAGGGTTCATGTAAAATCATAATAATAAGAAAATTTGTAAATAGAATATTTTCTAAATCTTGCCAAATTGTGGAAGGTTTAGGAGATATTTTAAGAAATAAATAAATTATAAAGATTGAATAATAATGAGAATATTTTTCTAAATCTTGCCAGATTGTGGGAGATTTGGAAAATATTAAATAATAATAATAAAATAAATAAAATTAAATAAGATTGTTAATATATATAGAAAATTCAATTATAAAAATAATAAATAATCAAATAAATAAATACTAGGTTTTGCCAATATGTGGGAAACCATTAAATAAAAGGAATTAAATCAAATTGGCTTTTAATATAAGTAAATAAATCTTTTTCTTTAAAGTCTTGCCAAATTTGTGGGAGACAATATATAAAAATGATAATAATCAAAAAATTAATTGATATAAGTTAAAATGGATGTTTAATTAGTCTTGCCAACTTGTGGAAGACTGTATATAAAAAAATAATAATTAAAAATCAATCGAATTGTTTAAGAAATACATAAAAGAAAAGGTAATTATTTAAATTCCGACGATGGAGTCTCTTCGAGAAATTTAAAATTTCTTGAATACTCTTGAGGATAATTGTCTAAAATTTTTGTCAAAATGTGAGGAAATTGAGGACAATATTAATTAAATTAGTAAAATCAACAATAATGAATTTAAATGATTAAAAGTAACAATTAAGGCTATAAGGTTAATGTTTAGTTAAATGGTACTGTTTTATTGACAGGCATTGTAGGGGTGCTAATACCTTCCCTACACGTAATCGAACTCCCGAACCCAAAATTTGGTAACAAAGACCATTGGTTAATCATTATTAATGAACTTAATTTAACACTAAGAACACATTAAAATGGTTAATCAAACTTAGATGGCCAATCACACCTAGATAAAAAAGATTGGTGGCGACTCCTTGTCATGAAGTCTAGCGCTCAGATCTCGCGATTTGCACGTTATGACACACCCTCAAACTAGTGGTCAAACAGAAGTGTCAAATCGTCAAGTGAAGTTAATTCTTGGGAAGACCGTGAACTTGAATAGAAAAGATTGGAGTTTACGATTAGGAGATGCTTTATGAGCTTATCGTACTGCTTACAAGACGCCAATTGGTATGTCTCCATATAGAATGGTATATGGAAAAACATGTCATTTGCCCGTGGAATTAGAGCATAAAGCATGGTGGGCAATAAAGCAATGTAACTTCAATTTTGATCAAGCTGGTCTCGAGAGGAAACTTCAATTGAATGAACTTGAGGAAATTAGGCATGAAGCTTATGAAAACTTAAGGATTTATAAGGAGAAGACAAAGATGATACATGATCGAGGAATACTAAGGAAGTCATTTCATGAAGGCCAAAAAGTATTGTTATACAATAGTCGATTGAAATTCTTCCCTGGTAAGCTGAAATCAAGATGGAGAGGACCTTATGAAGTCATAAGAGTATTCTCTAGTGGAGTAGTGGAACTTCGAGACAATGCCCAACAATTCACTTTCGTAGTCAATGGACATCGATTAAAACCTTTTCTTGAACCCACACCAACATGTTGGCTTGAAGAATTGGAATTAAAAGAACCAGTCTACGATTCACCAACTCTTGAAGAATAACTAATCTAAGATAGAATAAAAGCCCAATTGGCCGAATTACACAATGTAAGCCCTAATGCTCAACGATTTCAAATAAAGTGCATAGCTTAGAATCGTTGGGAATATTCCTTGGCTTGATGTCTTCAATGTTCTCCAATTGATCTTCAATGGACTTCAAACCTCCAAGATGAGTTCGTACCAAGCCCAATAAAGCTTCCTCGAACTTTTTAGCCCGGGCCCTTGTCATAGGACCGGATGGCATAGCTAAAGGATCATGTGGCCGGTTGTGCTTGGACAAGGCCGGGTGATGGGTGTCGTTTACCACCAAAAATAAATTACTAAACCTTCCTATAGATAGGGCAAGTCTAGGTCGATCCTCGGGGAGTTGTTCACTAACTACTTTCTAACAGGAAAATAAATCAGGGGGGTTTTAAAATAATTGAAAATAAACTATGAACTAAAATTGAAATAATTAAACTAAATTGCAAGTAATTAAAATAGAAGAAAGATAATTATGATAAGAATTCCAATCCCAAGCTTGACTAATTAGGTTGACCTGATCATTGAAACAAAAGAAGTTAACATATTCATCAAAATAGAAGACGTAGATTGACAACGAACGCTAATCAATCCCATGAATTCACCACAATACTAATTAAAGCGAACGCTATTAACTAGCCTAATTGAGGTCCTAACCCTATGGCAAACGCACAAAGAATTCAAGGTTCAACAGCATTAAGTTTAGTGAATTTTAGCCTTCACAAATAACACTCCCCAAACGGGCGAGCATTCAATTTGCATCTATAATTCCCTAGTGAGTTCCAGCTATCTAACGATAACC
>AWWV01005102.1:0-10038 GCA_001974805.1 Corchorus capsularis | reverse complement strand
AGAAAAGAAGAAAAATGAAATTTTTTATTTTTATTAAAAAATATAAAGTTTGGGGCAAATATGCAAATGGGTCCTTGAAGTGAACTTAATGAGCAATTGAGTCCCTGAAGTTGAGTTAATTGAGCAATTGGGTCCCTCACCAATTTTTTTTTTTAAAAAATTATATATTTTTTTAAAAAATTATTTTTTAATCAAAAATATGACGTGGCATGTGACACGGCAGCACAGTTGACGGCGTCACTGCCACGTCAGCATAATTGACGGCTCTTCTAACGGAAAGCACTCGATTGCTCAGTTAACTACACTTCAGGGACTAAATTGCATATTTTTTTACTTGAGGGACCAATTTGCTATGTTCGCTCCACTTGAGGGACCAATTTTGTACTTTTACCCTTCTTTTCTTTCTAGTTTTAAATAAAAATGTCCTTGAATAGGTCTAAAGAAAATTAAAAAAATTAAAAAAATAAAGAATAAGAAAAAGAAAGAAAAAAGTAAGGGGGAGAAGAAGTGGATTTTAGTAATAAAATGGGTGTCTACGTCTTTGCTACCTCTCTAACATTCCAAAAGTTCACTTTCCAATAATTAGAGAGCTCGCAAAGAGGGGCAGTTGTAGACACCCAATTTAGGATTCATAATAAATTACTTTCTTTAAAGTACAAGAACAACTTAATGTGGGATTTGAGTTTAAATTTGATTTGTAAGGTTGGGTTGAATTCATTTAATCAGACTTTATTTGTTGGGTCTTAAGTCAGTTGGGTCTCAAGTCAATTACATTTGGGTCATTTGGTTATTGGGATTTTTCTTTCCTCATTTTCATCTAAGGCCTGCCTTTTAGTTGGTGATATCGCTTTTAAGTATCTGGGCCAAACCTGTTGATTATCTCATTTCCTGTTGGGCCTCTTGGGCTTCTTGTTGGCTAACCTATTTTAGGGCATGTACGTTAAATATTTCTTGGGTTGAAACTTGTTAAGAAAAAAAAATGAAAAAAAGAAACAAATAAAGAGCAAGAGGAAAACGGAAACTTCATTTAATATCTTTTCACAAAGGAAAATTTTTCAAAAAAGATGGCATTCCCAATTCTACATGATCACGTGACCTGCCCTTCCCTTTGTTAACTCACTAACGCAACATTAGCAGTTGCAAGATAGAAACAGAAGCAAATTAAGGAAAAATTAGTGATTAACTCAGGGAAGTAAGGAACACTTATCTATTTGAACATGGGGGACCAAGCTTGGATGGTCCCGCTCGCCACCTCAGCAATAGTACCGCGAGGAAAGCCAAGGGATTTAATGTGATAAACACAAGCCAACAAAATAAAATGTCAGATTAACAGGCTATTAAGCAAACTAGCAGACCAAGCTCAACAAATGCAGAATTTGTCTCTGATTCTTACCTGGTGCATACATAGACACAGAGACTACAATGCAGTGCTGGATAAATACCATAGATTAAAGGCTGCTGACTCCGAGTCAGTTGATCCAAGGGTGTATAACCAAGATCAAAGTGCATCACATATGAAGCACATGAGAAGGAAAATAGACAAGTACACAAAGGAGCAAGGCAATGGCTGGAGTGTGTCCTTCAATCTCATGATTATCCTCGAGCATTAAAGAAAAGACCATCATCTTCACTTAGTTCAGAATCAACCATTCCAAAGGACCAACAGAAGGGGTACATGTGTCATCAGGAGAATTTCAAGTCCGGCCAAATTCCCATGACTTATACAGAATTGCTTCACCAGCTCATCCAGTAGGGCCTTGTGGAACCAGTATATGTAGAACCTATGCAACCTCCTTATCCTATGTGGTATGATCCCAATGTGCAATGTGAGTATCACATGAATGTTCAAGGTCATTCCACGGAGAATTGTACAAGTTTGAAGAAGAGATTGCAAGCGTTGATCAAGGCGGGGTTGTTGAATTTCTAATGATTTGGAGCCTAGCCAGCAGGGTTGGATATCTGAATATATGGGGCAACAAAGAAGTCATAAACTAGTATCCCTAGTGTTTCTGCCCAAGAACATTAGGATAGTTGCCTGGGCTTTTGTTTCACTTCATTTATTGTAATAAAGTAAATGCATTTCATGGTTCAGAACCTTGTCGCATCATCCATTGCATTTCTCAAAACATTTTCAATTTCACAGATGTTGATGCTACAGACAGGGTTCACGACGAGTGATTTTACTTTGGAAGATTTGCAATCTTGTAAATGGGTGCCAAACAGGGGCATTTTCCTTACTTTTTTCATTTACCTCAAAACATATAAGAACTATTTTGTGAATATTTGCATTAAATAATAATAATAAAGGAATGAAAAGGAAGGTTTCTCTCAGATAAGCGATCATGAGTTATTTTTTAAAAAAGGTTTTGAAGTGGATTGGTGTTTACCACTAAAACTGACCCAAGCAGGTTTGTGGAAGGATCGGTAACTTTTATCTAGACTATGAGCAAAGGAATGATAGGTTTTAATCAAAGCATGTTTCAATCAAAGCAATGGTTTCAAAGTGCGAGCAAAAGAATGATGGGTTTAAATCAAAACAGGTTTCAAAATCAATTTCAATCAAAGCAATGGTTTGGAGGTGCGAGCAAAAGAATGATGAGTTTTAATAAAAAAATGTTTCAAAATCAGTTTTGGTCAAAGCAATGATTTCAAGGTGACTAAATCCATCAAAAGTTTTAAAGAGACAATTTGATTGGCGTCAACCCTGCCCACAAATTCAAAATTCCTTACAATCCTGATTTAACCTATTCTCTTGGAACCCAACATCAAAGTCTTGTTTTCTTCTAATGAAAGGTCAATCGGTCACATTATTAATATCATCATCGTGCCTTGAAGACAAAGTGACTGGACTTCAATTTTCTCAAATGTCCCTTAAATCATCCAGGTCAATCTTCAATGTCTCAAACTTATCTTTCGATCAGGAGAAGCGATGTACAACTCAAGGAGTTCAAATCAATTCGCTCAGATGTACATGGGGGTTTCCTCTGGAGCTTCCCCATGCGAACGAATAGAATCAATTGGTGAGTCTACTCAACGAGAAGAGTCAGCTCTTTCTGCATTCGCCTTTGGAGTTGCCTAAGTCTTTCCGATAGAGCTTCTGGTATTTGCTTCCGGTTGTTTGACACTAAGAGGGTCATTTCAATAAAGAGTGGCACAAGTTTCCGTCGCAATTTCCCAAAAAAAATGATGAAAATGATGAAAGAAAAAGAAAAAAAAAAGAGAAAAAAAGGAAAAAGCAACGATGATTTTCAAAAAGAGTCATGGTTTTCAAAAGGTTTTGATAAAATGGTTTTTCAAAAAGAGTCATAGTTTTCAAAAGATTTTGATAAAATGGTTTTTCAAAAAGAGTCATAGGTTTCAAAAGGTTTTGATAAAATGGTTTTCCAAAGATGTGTTTTCAAACTCGTTTCCCAAGGAATGCTCTTCAATGAAGATGTCCAATCTTGAAGTGATAAATGGGCTTCTTTCATATTCCCTTCACTTGTAGAAAATTATCTATTATTGTCCCCCTTTGAGCCTAATTAATTTCTTTTCAATAAACCCTAATCAAGGATCACCCTCCACACTCGGGGGCAAAGGCGAAGAAGGATTAGCCTCGAAAGGAAAGGTTTGCGCTCAATATTGAATAGGGCATCCCGATAGTAATGAGTAGAGTTCACAAAGAGGCAGTGAGTCCACTCCATCAAGAAATTCAATCGAAAGTCGATAAAGATGAAAAAGAAAAAAGAAAGAGAAAATAAAAGAAAAGAAAAGAAAAAAAGAAAGTAGAAAGTGAAAGTAAAAGTGAAAATTAAAAAGTTGAAAAATGAAAGCATAAGATGGAGCAAAGGACGGTTGGTATGATAAGATTCTTCACATGATCCTTGATTCAAATACCCTCAAACATATTTTTTTGAGCCTTTATAACCTTTCTTTGGCAACCCAGAACCCTAGCCTACATTACGTGCCTAATAAAAGTCCATCCTTGATCTTGTGAGGACATTTGAGAGAAGATTTTTCCTCAACAAAAATAATAGTCCTTTTTGCAAAATGTTTTGGTTGCAAACTTATAAAAGATTTTTCGGGTGAATTTGGGAGTTTTTCAAGTGCATGTAAAAAATGGAAGGAAAAGAAAAATAAAAAGAAAAAGAAAAGAAAAAGAAGAAGAAGAAGAAGAAGAAGAAGAAGAAGAAGAAGAAGAAAAAAAAGAGAATAAAGAAAGGAGGTTCTAGGGTGAAAACCCGAAAGGACAGTCTAGAGCAAGAATGGGAAATCAAGGAGCCACCTACAACTTCAATAAGGAAATGGAAAATGACACATCCATCATATAATGAGCAACGAGTTTCTTTCAAGTATCAAACGCTTCAGTTCTCCAAAGAAACCCAATTCGTTGAAGCCATACCTCTCTTTGACAATTCCCAAAATCTCAAACCTTTCACAAAGTGTTGACTCAAATCATGTCTCAGAAAAAGATTTCAAAACAAGAAGTTTTATAATAAGATTGCATTCCATTTGTGAGTCCAATATCAAAATTCGAGTTTCAAGATAAGATTGCATTCTGTTTGTGAGTCCAAGATCAAAATTTGCTTTTCAAAGGGCATTAGTCGTGATCACCAAGTCTCTTCAAAGTTCAAATTTAACAAAGTTTTCAGAGTGGATAAGTTTTCTAATCTGAATGGTTTGGGGCATATATTTAATAAGGGTCATATAGGGGCAATGTTTATGAATTCATGACATGTTTCAAAGAGTTTCAATCACATGATACTTACTTGTTTGGATTCTAATTATTGGTCAAATTTTGTTACAGAGTAACAAGGGAATGGATACAGGGAGTAGTGAGATCAGCAAAAGAATGTTCCGAAGCATATTATTCAAGTCCGATCTGGAGCAAAGATGAAGACATCAACATGAACAAGAAAGCAAATCCAAGGTCAAATCAAGGTTGCAAGGAAGCAAAGTCAAGAGAGCAAAGATTCAGAACATCAATCAAGAAGTTTTCAGTTACAACCTCAAATTCAGAGTAATTTTCCAAAGGTATTCTTTTTCAAAATCACTTCCATGTGATTCAGATTCAATTTTCAAAGATTTTGCTTCGGTTTCGGTTCCATCCGAATGTTTTGACTTTTCCATAAGTCAAACTCGTTTCCATACGAGTCAATTCAAGATTTGGTTCCATCCAAGCATCCAGGGGCTTTTCCAAAAGCCAACCTTGTTTCCAAACGAGGTAGATTAAGCTTTGGTTCCATCCAAGCATTCAGGGGCTTTTCCACAAGTCAAAGTCGTTTCCATACAAGTCAGTTTAAGCGTTGGTTCCATCCATTCAGTAGAGGGCTTTTCCATAAGCCAAGTTGAATGATGTTTTCCGAAACTATACTCGTTTCCATATGAGTCAAGTCTTACTTCCATGTAAGTTAAAATTAAGCTTATTTCCATACGAGTTAAGTTTCAATTCAAGTAATCTATTCTCGCTTCCATGCGAGTCTACGTTGTAGTGGCCAAAGTTGGCCTTTCCTCACTTCCACGTGAACTTGCAATTTAGTGACCAAAGTTGGTCTTTCCTCGCTTCCACGCGATTCTGCAATTTAGTGACCAAACTTGGTCTTTTCTCACTTCCACGCGAGTTACAATTTAGTGACCAAAGTTAGTCTTTTCTTGCTTCCATGCGAATCTACAATTTAGTGACCAAAGTTGGTCTTTTCTCGCTTCCACGTGAGTCTTCAATTTCAGACCTCGAAACAGGTCTTCTTTTCTTTCTAGTTTCAAATAAAAATGTCCTTGAATAGGTCTAAAAAAAATTAAAAAAATTAAAAAAATAAAGAAAAGGACAAAGAAAGAAAAAAGAAAGGGGGAGAAGAAGTGGATTTTAGTAATAAAACGGGTGTCTACGTCTTTGCTACCTCTCTAACATTCCAAAAGTTCACTTTCCGATAATTAGAGAGCTCGCAAAGAGGGACAGTTGTAGATACCCAATTTAGGATTCATAATAAATTACTTTCTTTAAAGTACAAGGTAAAACTTAATGTGGGATTTGGGTTTAAATTTGGTTTGTAAGGTTGGGTTGAATTCATTTAATCAGACTTTATTTGTTGGGTCTTAAGTCAGTTGAGTCTCAAGTCAATTACATTTGGGTCATTTAGTTATTAGGCTTTTTCTTTCCTCATTTTCATATAAGGCCTGCCTTTTAGTTGGTGGTATCGCTTTTAAGTATCTGGGCCAAACCTGTTGATTATCTCATTTCCTGTTGGGCCTTTTGGGCTTCTTGTTGGCTAACTCATTTTAGGGCATGTACGTTAATTATTTCTTGGGTTGAAACTTGTTAAGAAAAAAAAATGAAAAAAAGAAACAAATAAAGAGCACGAGGAAAACAGAAATTTCATTTAATATCTTTTCTCATACAAAGGAAAATTTTTCAAAAAAGATGGCATTCCCAAGTCTACATGATCACGTAATCTTCCCTTCCCTTTGTTGACTCACTAACGCAACATCAGCAGTTGCAAGATAGAAATAGAAGCAAATTAAGGAAAAATTAGTGAATAACTCAGGGAAGCAAGGAACACTTATCTATTTGAACATGGGGGACCAAGCTTGGATGGTCCCCCTCGCCACCTCAGCAATAGTACCACGACGAAAGCCAAGGGATTTAAGGTTATAAGCACAAGCCAACAAAATAAAATGTCAGATTAACAGGCTATTAAGCAAACTTTCAGACCAAGCTCAACAAATGCAGAATTTATCTGTGATTCTTACCTGGTGCAAACATAGACATAAAGACTACAATGCAGTGCTGGATAAATACCATAGATTAAAGGCTGCTGACTCCGAGTCAGTTGATCCAAGGGTGTATAACCAAGATCAAAGTGCATCACAAATGAAGCACATTAGAAGGAAAATGGACAAGTACACAAAGGAGCAAGGCAATGGCTGGAGTGTGTCCTTCACAAGCTTACACACTTCCAGCACATGCACACACATGCCTTTGGCCAACCAGAATGAAGCAAACAGTTGTGTCACCATGTCAGTGCCACTAAGTGAACTATTTAAGCCATCTTAGCAGTAAAAGCAATGGTACAGTGAGAGTACACAACCCAGGTAAAGTTACAGAATGTCAATCTCAGCCATGAGATCAAGTTACTTACTAAGACTAAGAGACAGATGGCTTCCATCCAAGATGAATGCAGAATCAGACAAAGTCACAGCCAGTAAATTCTTACCATCCATCAGCAGGTACATAACATCACAATAAGACCAAAGGGTAGTGAGCAGGGAATGAAAGCACGTAAGATTAAAACACTTCAAAAGGAAGGGGCCAATCACAGGACACCAAAAAAAGCCATTTCTGCGTCATATGGGCTAATCAGGGACTTGCACACGTGTATTTTATGACACCATGGGATCAAAAGAAAGCCATTCCCAACCTTCAGATCAAAAATCATCAGGGTATATAATCTACAGTTTCTAAAACCCGGAGGGGACACGGTTTCCAAGAAGAGAAAAAAAAACCCTAGCAGCTAGTTCATCTTTTTCAGAAAATTTCTTTTTTACAGTTCAGCAAAGAAAACCCAAAAAAATTGATAGTTTGATTTTCTTTCTAGTTCTATTAAAGTCTCTACTCGTTACCAGTCCACAGTCATCAAAAAATACCAAAAAGATTTCTTGTTTTCTTTTTCTTAGTTAGCATCAACAAAAACAGAAACGTAAAAAGAATAAAGCCTCACCTTTCTAAGCTTTAGGATACCTTAGGTCTTGTCACAACGTCCGGGTCCGAGGGGTCCGAACCCTACCGTTTAACGACTTAAATGGAAATTAAAAACTAAAGGGAAACTATCGAAACTTATGGGGAGTCGCCACTAATCTTTTTTAACCTAGGTGTGATTAGCCACCTATTAGATTATTAAGTTTAATATTGACCTAAGCTTGGCGAAGGTAACACAAAACCTAATAAACGGTCCTCTAACAAGAGTCTTAAAGGTTCGAGAGTCGGGTACGCGTGGGGAAGGATTAGCACCCCCACGACGCCTGTCAAAAAGACGGCACTGAAAGGTTTAGAATTAACTGTGGGTTTCTATTATTGGTTGTCCCTATTCTTAAAATTTCTCATGCCCTTAAACTCTTCTATTAATTCTTAAACTTAAGCAAAATAAACAAGCAAAAATGGGTCTTGAATTTTCGAAATAGGAATGTTGGGAACTTTTCCTATTTTCTATTTTGTTCTCTTTTTGGGCTCCTCATGATGAGGATTTTCTTTAAAACTTACCATTTAAACAATTATTTTTTTGAAAACTGTTATTTGTCAGGAACTTTCCCTTCTTTTGAAAACTTTGAGAAAAAAGACTCTTTTTTGAATCATTGATTTTTCTGTCTTTCGAAAAAACCAAAGAGAACAAATGCAAGCACAAACTCTTTTTAATTTTCGAAAAGGGTTTTTATTCTTTCTTTTTTTTTGGACTTTGTTAGCAACTAATTCTCTTTTTTTGTGTTTTAATTGACTCAATTACCCTGAATTAAGCCCTTATTACTGATTATCTTTCTGTGATTCTTAACTGACTCAATCACCCTAAATTAGGCCATTTTATTTTCCCTAATCTCTGCTTCTTACTAAACTTAATTACCCTGAATTAAGTTACTTATTGAACTACTTAATTACCCTGAATTAAGTTACTCATTAACTCACTTAATTACCCTGAATTAAGTTAATTACTGAATTACTTAATTACCCTGAATTAAGTTGATTACTGACTCACTTAATTATCCTGGATTAAGTTAATTACTGAATTACTTAATTACCGTGAATTAAGTTGATTACTGAATTACTTAATTACCCTGAATTAAGTTAATTACTGAATTACTTAATTACCCTGAATTAAGTTGATTACTAAATCACTTAATTACCCTGAATTAAGTTGATTACTGAATTACTTAATTACCCTGAATTAAGTTGATTACTGACTCACTTAATTACCCTTAATTAAGTTGATTACTGAATTACTTAATTACCCTGAATTAAGTTGATTACTGACTCATTTAATTACCCTGAATTAAGTTGATTACTGAATTACTTAATTACCTTGAATTAAGTTGATTACTAACTCACTTAATTACCCTAAATTACTTAATTACCCTGAATTAAGTTGCTTATTACTAATTCACCTTTTCTTGCTTCCTACATCTTGATCTTGATCTCTTTTGAATTTTAATCTTTGATTAATCACTGGATTTAGTCTTGCAATGCATGGATGCACATGATGCATGAAAATCCAATTTCAATTTTAATTACCCATTAATTATACGAGGAACGCCTTTGATCGCCTCCCAATAAATGGTAAACGGTCTCTGGGCATTTCCAAGCCTCCGGGAGAAGGCGTGCAAACTTAGACACGCATGAATAAGCCGCCCACCTTTCCCATCACGGGAGTCACTTTAATTGGTCTCAAATGCACATAGTATTTTGCAACAATTTATGAAAAATAAACATGAATGTGAATACTTAATTAACACTTTCCATTTTTCTTAAAAATATTCATAATCTAAATTATTTACTTAATTAAAAAGCTGAGAACTTAACCTGAATAATATCTACTCATAAATCATGGACTAAAGGCCAAACTTTGCTCTAAAGATTTCATTTTTTTTTTATTTTACATTATTCAAAGATTTCATCTTTTACTTAAAAGATTTAATCTTTATTTCCAAAAATTACTTACAAGCTCAATCTTTTAACTAAAAATTCAATCTTTATTCACAAATTACTCCAAGGATTTAATCTTTCAACACAAAGATTACATTTTTAGCAACATACCCTCATCAAAATCCCACCTTTGAGCTAAAGATTTGATTTTTATGGAAAAATTAATCAGCAGAAGGTCAAATTGATCAATAAGGCGAAATTTCAAAGGGCTTAATCGAATCAATCAACAATTTTTGAGGGCATAATCAAACACTCCAACAACATTTAGTCTTTAAGTGAATCGAAACACAAATTATTGGACTTAATTGACGGAAAAAGGATTAAATTAAAGAGTTGAAACCCTACCTCTTTAATGCCCTAGCCGTACTTCCTTT
>AWWV01005101.1:0-13643 GCA_001974805.1 Corchorus capsularis | reverse complement strand
AAAAAAAAGTTGAAAGACTTTTTTTTTTCATAAAAGGGGGCAGTTACAAATTACTGCGGAAGGGAAAGAGATGGAGGCGCCAAAAAGAACAAAAAAGAGGTGAGAGGTCGGAGAGGGGAGCAGTTGGATTATGGCACGTGCGCGCACGTGGGAGTTTCCTTAACGGGAATGATAGGAGATGATTGAATCATTGATTGGGAGGTAGTATCTCTGTTTGTCTTTGTCAAGTAGTACTAATTTTCCACATTTATACCAAAAATCTTGGAGTTAGAGGGGGTTTTAGGACCATTTCTTGCAACTTGCAATGGGAACAAAATTTTCACCGGAATTATATAACTTTTCTTTGTCTAAATCATAAATGCTAATCTGTTTAACGGTATACTATTCGAGTCAAATCAACTCTTTTTTTTTTAGTTCATAAGACAACAAAATATTAGGCTAAGTTCTTAAGTTTTTATGCCTTGAGAATGTGGATCAACGAGCAAAGGTTTGCGCCCAATAAGTGAGAAAATCTACACATTTAGGCTATGTTTGATAGTGGAGATTATTCTCCATTTTCCATTTCCAAAAATATCAAAGAAGCTAGGTAGTGCTACAACATGTTTTAATGAAAACAAGTATATTTTTAGAGAATAGAGATGACAATGGAGTGAAAATCTCAAAATAAAATAAACATGTTCTTCATTTCCACTCCATTGTCATCTCCATTCTCTAAAATGTATTTGTTTTTATCAACACATATTGTCTTATTATCTAATTTCTTTGATACTTTTGGAGATGGAAAATGGAGAATATTCTCCATTACCAAACATTGCCTTATTCTCTTATCAGTAAATATGATGGATTTCCATCACCACCTCATTTTTTATGAAAATAAAATCTTCCAAATAATGAATTTTTCTGTTCACACTTTAATATTTAAAATGTATAAGAACCACTATAAAAACCAAGGATTTTTTTTTTTTTGCTACTATAAAAATCTATTTGTGCAAGTCAAACACACACTAACATAGCATATGTGATGAAAGAATTATTTTTCTATTCGTCAATAAATATCTTTACTAATCTAGTACAAAATGTCAAAATCACAATATTGAACTTGACAATCCATCCATGTTTAAATATGTGTCCTTCAGATAATAAAAAAAAATAATAACTATACATGTAGCAATCCACATTATGCTACTATATCATAGTTACAAGTACTAATAGAAATGGATATTGATTGTTTTATTAAGTCACTTGAAAAGGATTCAAGAGGCTGTATATATACATATAGTAACTTATAAGAATTAGTAGTTCCCTTCCATCAATAAATGATTTCAATCATCCATCCACGAAAGAGACTATGAATATCAACTGGAGAACGAGAGAGGATGAAAGAGAAATCTGTGGTTCCTTTTACATAAAAGAAATAGAGGCCACGTCTAAGAGCTAAAGCAGAAAGCCAGAAACCAAGAACTGTACTTCGGAAATTAAAAGAAAGATTGGAGCCCAAAGAAACCTATGTACTAGTACTAGATTAAAGCCCAAAAAAATATTAAAGCCCAACGAATCCTATGTACCAGATTTAAGCCCAAAGAAATTTATGCATCAATTACCAAACAAAACTAAAGGGCGTGACTGGAATTGAGGCACAATGGGAAGTGGTCTACGATGAAAATGAAATTTATAATAATCGTAGTATAGAATTTTTGATGACATTTTACATTGAATTCAATTTTCGTTAGTCTATCACCACACATGTGATCAGGAGTCAGGACCATGAGTATCGGAAACAAATCATTATGAGACATATCAAGAGATGAGAGAGTGAAATGAATGCCTAGATAGCGGACGCGTGTGCCAACCAAATTCTGTCTGAAATTCTGGAATGTACCATGGTGGGCACATCCTCCCATATACAAACAACAAGGAGTTCACGGGCACAACATTGCCCAAGCTCACGAGACCAACTTCATTCTTCAATCATACATTTATCGGATGCCCAAACCACCACCAATTTATTTATAATAATACCTCAATTTGCCCTTTACACACCAATGGCTCTTGAGTTGAATGATATAAGTTTAAATGCCCATTTATTAAAGGTCTGGGATTTGAGTCTTACAAATTAAGAAAGTCGGTTTAGTTGAATGGAATAAATTTAATATTTTTTAATCAAAGTCTTTGGTTCAAATCTTGCGAACAGAATGAAATAAAATTTGATATGGTTCGATTCTGAATTAGTCAAAATTCAATATGATTATCAAATACCGGACTTTTTTAAAGAAACCCCTTAAAAAAGAAATCCAAAAATCATAAACTAATCTCAATTTAGTAATTAACAATCAATTGGAACTTGTGATCCACACAATTATGTCTCGAAATTTGGTTCAAGTCACCAAACAGTAGGCCAACCCCATCTAAGAACATATATAAAAGGAATAGATCCCCCAAAATCAGAGCCAAACCAAAAAAACCAAACTACTACCTAGGAGTAGTACTTTAACTGACTCCAACTCCCCTGTTTTGCTGCTCTTTACCAAGAGAAATGAAACCCCAATTACTACTCCCTTTCTTCATTCTATTATTATTATGCACTCTCCCAAGAGACAACTCTTTGGCCAACTCCCAATCAACTCCTTCCCCTCAAACTCATGGCAAAATACCCGACAACGAAACAATATACAAAACCTCAAAGCAACTCTGTTGGGGTTGCATTGGGGAGTCACTAGAGTTCTTGTTCACACAAAACCTGGTCAGGGCAGCCAAGTGGGAGCTGCCTTTGGCTTGGGATTTCCAGCTTGAAAAATATGCCAAGTGGTGGGCAACCCAAAGGAAAGCAGACTGCAAGCTGCAACATTCATTTCCAGAGGATGATTTCAAGCTGGGAGAGAACATATTTTGGGGCAGTGGGGCCACGTGGAGGCCGAGTGATGCTGTAAGAGCATGGTCCGAGGAAGAAAAATACTATGACTATGCAAGTAACTCGTGCCAGGAAGGGCAGATGTGTGGCCACTACACTCAAATTGTTTGGAAGAGCACCAGAAGGATTGGGTGTGCTCGAGTTGTTTGTGACAATGGAGATGTGTTCATGACTTGCAATTATGATCCGCCTGGTAACTATATTGGCGAAAGACCCTATTGAGATGGTCCAATTTAATAACTATTCTTGTTCAACTTCACTATATTTCGGTTCAATATACGACTGTTAACATTGTACTAGGGAAGAAATTGTTTGTATCGAAAAATATTGAAGTTAACAAGTATTTAAAGGTATACTCAATAAAATCATATATAATATAGTCTTTGAGTGTGGAAACAGCTACTTATATTATGTACCCAAAAAAAAAAAAAACAGTTACCTATATTATTTCATATATATATATGGTATTTGATGTAAATCATCAAAATGGGGGCCTAAATTCTTAACGTGTCCTTCGCATTATTGTCACTATTTTGGATATAATAATGTCTGAAATCTTGAATGTTTCTGCTTGGAATCAGCATGCAGAGGCAAGTTGTTCAACTTTTGTTATCTTTTTATTATTGATACTCTCAACAATTGCAATCTGCAAGAACCAAATTATTAGTAGTATATATATTTTTTTTAGGAAAAATATGGTAATTATATTATTGAGAATCAATCTGGCAAAAAAAAAAATTTGGGTTACAAATGCCAGTGTAACTCCCTGCACCACACATAGACAGCTTTAATTTCAAGCAATCTTAGCTATGCTATAAGCAAAAGAACTAGCTTCCCTCTTAATTTACATGATGAAACAAACAACAATCAAAGAGGTTAGCTAAAATCCGAATATCATAAATTAAAGAACCTTCTTTCCAGAGTATCGGTATTAGTATATAAATATATATATATATATATAATTATTATATACAAGTTATATTAGTCCGCGATGGCGCTATCGGTGTTCTTTATTTTAAAATGGTGCTTGATTAACTGATTGAACAAGAATATTAATATAATCAATTATATAAGGGCCAAGAACATTTTTTGTTCTAAAGTGATGCTTGATTGATTAATTGATTGAATTGTATAAGATTGCAGTAAAAATACAATTTAAATGGATTAGTTTTAATTATGTCTCTGGCATAAATCTTTGTAAGCTAACTTGTTAGACATGCAAAATTAAGAAGGTCAAGAACATGTTTTTATTTGTAAGTAATAGGAAATGCAAAGAGATAATAAAATATGTTGTTAATTGGATAATAATACTTACATTGAACAAATGGTGGTTTTAATTCAGATGGGGAAAAATATTGAACGGTCCATGTTGAAGGGATGGAGACGGAGAAGAAAGAGGAAAGAGATATATGAAGGTGAAAACAGAGGGTAGTGATGGAAAGGTTTGATTTTTGACAAACCTGAAGATTGATCAACACCGAGGAGTTGAAAGGAAGCAACAACTGAGTTGGTGAGAAGACAAAAGAAACAGCGAGAGAAACATTAATTAAAAGTAATTAAGGGTTTAGGGTTTAGAAGCAATTAATTAAAAGGCTTAAACATTAATTAAAAACAATTAAGGAAGGGAAATGTGTAATTACAAAAAAAGGTAGAAGGAAAAGGAATGGGGGAAACTCATAGAGGGGTTTTTTAGTCATCTGAAAAGTGAGAAAAGACCAAAAATAGTCAAAAGGTGTCACCACATTAATCCTCAATTTGGCCTTTTAGTAATTTTCATGGTAGTTAAAAATAATATAATATATATATATATATATATATAAGGAAAAATTACTATGGATAAAATTAGACCTGCTCAAGGGTTGGGCTACCCGCCCAAGCCCGAAGGCCCGCCCGGAAAACAGGAGGGCTTTTACATAAATTTTGGACCCGAAAAACGGGTCTTAGACAAAGAAATAGGGCCCGATTAAAAAATGGGTCGGACCTTGATTTTAGTGTTTTAGGCCCCGAACCCGGCCCGACGCGGCCCGTATTACATATATAATAGAATATAATTAAATAATTATATTTTTACATAATAAAATTGAATAATTTATATGTATACATTAATTAGAATTTAGAACTTGTAAATTTTATTAAAATTTAATCTTTTTATCATATTTTATAATTTATATTGATTTAATTTGTTATTAGATTATATATAAATTTTAATGTTTAAATTTTATTTTTTATTAAAAAATTTAATTATTATTTTATTTTAAAAAATAAATATTGACGGGTTTGTGCGGGCCTTGGACATGTGTTTAAAAATATGGACGGACCTTGGATGAAAAGTGAGACCCGATCTTCGGGTCAGGCCGGGCTTGGACAAACATATATTGTACAATTAGTAAACAAAAACCCGGCCCGAACCCAGCCTGGCCTGGCCCATAAACACCTCTAGATAAAATGAATGTATGACAAACTTCTTGCTCGTCTCAGGCCCATATAATTGGGCCTCATTAGTTGAAACTTTCTCTGTGGTTTGTAGCAAGGTTGACTTAAGTTTGGGCCAAACTATCTCAGGCCCATATAATCTAGTTCTAGTCTTTTTCCTTTTTTTTTTTTAGCAAATCTTGCAAAGTACAAACGTGTGGTTGGACTAAATGGTAAGCAGGTTTATACCTTATGTAGGCAGCCTCCCCCGTTGGTAGATTTACCTACCAAACGTAGATGCGTGACCCGGATCAAATCCGGATTAATCAGAGGAAAGTTCTACATACCGGGTAAGAAACCCAAAAAAAAATCTTGCAAACTACTAGTATATACAGTGGAGTTTAAATGATTATACAAGCGGGATAAAAAAGAAAATTTTTTTTAATGCTATATATATAATAATTAAGTAAGAAATGAGTATGTGTCAAATTTTTAACCCACATGGAGTCTAAAAGTTCCATTGACGATATATCAAGTAATTGTCCATATTATTATACTGTCATGTTTCGATACTTTATTCATAATGTTAAGCCTTTTTTTGCTACTTATAAACATGATATTGAAATGGGCTACACAATAGGAGATAGCACTCTTCTTTCCCATAATCCTACTTCGCCCATTCCAGGATTCGAACCCGGGACCTCCCACAAGAAATCCCAAGCTTTGACCACTGGGGTGTCCCCTTGAGGACTTCATAATGTTAAGGCTTGAATTCTATTGATTACAGTCATTTGTTTGTAGATGATTTATAAATGGCCTTGGGGTTAAATTGATTGAATGGCCCAATTAGGCCTTTTTGGACGAAAACTACTATCACTCTGTTAACAATAGGACAGAAATTTAAAGAAGGTGTATCAATTTTAGTTAAAAAAAAAGGCTATTTTGTCATTTTTTTTTACAAGTTGGAATGTGTAGTTGGCAAAATTGAAAGTTCAAGGATTACTTTTTTTTTTTTACAAATTCAAGGGTTAAAATGTCTATTAAATCATTTATAAATTCAAAATAATTCGTGAATGAAACTTTTAATGAATCCATAAATTTAGAGTCAATTGGGCTCATCATGGCACTGCAACTGTGACCAAACTAGATGAGCCACCAAACACACTTCATCGACTCCTCCAAGAAGACTTGATGAGGATAGCTAGGCCAAGTACTATCATTAGTCATTAACCGGTTTTAACCGCTCATACATACAAAACAATAATAGGATGAAATGAAAATACTAAAAAACCAATCAAAAGATTTGAGCATAATGATCCAAGACCAAATTGGGAGGGGTATTTTGGTCATTGTATGCTTGGTTTTTTTGTTATTTGCATTGATGACTAAGGGTATTTTGGGAACTTTGAGAAAATATACCCTTGGTGGGCCCATCTCCACCAACACAATTTTTTTTTGGATTATTTATGAAATTAACCCCATACTTTTCTACTTTATGTTATTTAATCCTTTACAAATCGATTTAACGCTTTAGGGTTTTTTTTTTCCTATTTGCCTGATTAAGGTGATTCAAGGTGTCTATTAAAAGGTAATTTCATGATTTATAACTTTCATGAAAGACTTAAAAGTCAATTTTTATGTTTCAATTAAAAAAATGCTTCTGAAATTTGGTGATTTTGATTGCCGATCTATTTAATATCATATAATTTTCGATCGACATGTCCGATTAATGTTTCTCAAGTGTCGATTAAAAGGTTATTGCATGATCTACGACTTTCATGAATGACCCAAGTTAAATTTGATCTAAGAGTTTCATTAAGTGTTCAAAAGGGAATTTTTATGTTTTAAGATTTCCATCAACAAACATTTTTTTATTTTGATTATTTATGAAATGACCCTCATATTTTTCTACTTTATACTACTTAGTCCTTTACTAATTCTATCTTAATCGATTTAAAGCTTCAATTTTTTTTATTGCCGGTCTATTTAATACCATATAATTTTAAACCCACATGTTTGATTAAAGTTATTTAAGTGTCGGTTAAAAGGTTATTACGTGATCTACGACTTTCATGAAGTACTCGAAAGCTAAATTTGATCTGCAAGTTTCATGAATGGTTCAAAAGGGAATTTTTATGTTTTAAGATCTCTATCAAGAAACATTTTATTATTTGAATTATTTATCAAATGACCCTTATATATACTTTTCTACTTTATACTATTTAGTCCTTTACAAATTCTATTTTACTCGATTTAACGCTTCAATTTTTTTTTTCTTTGTTCTATTTATCCAATTAAGGTAATTCATGAAGCACTCAAAAGCTATTTTTTATGTTTCAAATGACCAATTAACAAAGATTCACAAAAATTCCATCATAAAATTTTCGACCCCGCAGCGAAGCGCGGGTGTTATACCTAGCATGTAATAAAAAAAATAAGGTTATTGGATATGAATTAATTGTTGGAAATTTAGGACAAAAATATAGCTTGAGTCGTGTATGACACACTATCCTAAAGGATAATTTCCGGCTATTGACGGCTATCCCCCAGGATTAAACAAACTCTTCTCGAAATTGAAATTTCGAGGCTAACAGGAACCACAAGAACAAACCCACAAGAAAAAGAGAGAAAGACAATTTAGAAAGGAGAAAAGAGTGTTTGAGAATTGGTGTGTTGAAATGAGAAGGGAGGGAGGTTTATATAGGAAAGGGAAAAGGGAGTTACGGTTTGGAGGAGCCAAAAACATTAATGCCATTAAGGCATTAAAAATGCTGTTGAAAACGTTTCTTTAGGTTGGTAACGTTTTTGCATTAACCAAGGATTATGGCTAGTAACGTTACCATATCAAAGATATTAGTAACGTTAGAAGATGAAAAAAAACGTTACTTGGATAATCAACAACAAATACAAGCTTTTGAAATACTAGGATATATTTTTATATCCAACAATCCCCCACATATTTCAAAAGTTTATTTAAAGAAAGATAAGTTTGCTGGGTTTAATACTAGTGAATGTAATCCATCGGGACTAGTGCCTTTTGAACTATGAACCAGATCTAGAAAGAATGAAATATATAGTGCATAGAATTTCGGTGAAGTTTGAAACTTCTATGAACCAAAAATTCTTTGTCCCCACAATTCTTTGTGGTTCAACACGTTTTGTGCTTTTCGACCATGCATGCGCCCGGTATTCATGAGTGCTCTAGAGAATTAGCCAAATTCTCATGGAAGCGGCCTCACTTCACACTCATATAGGTGATTTTCATCAAGTGTATTATGCAGTTAATACACCACCCATAAGGGATATGGTAAATCATTAAAAGTTTTATAGCTTAGCCTCTCAACTTTGCAGCCTTTACACTATTTACACCATAGAAGGGACTTTATATAATTATATAGTGTTTAGTATAACTAATAAGTGACTTGTTATTACCCATATGAACCTATTTCATGGGATCTCCATTCACATAGGTTGGGTTACCATTAAATCTGGCAATCCGTGTTTCGTGTCGTGTTTACATAGGGTATAAACACATATTAGGCCTGACACGAACACGACACGATTAATAATCGTGTCACGAAATCCAAACACGAACACGAGACCTGTTTATAAACGTGTACACGGGACATTACACGACATGACACGATTAAACCGTGTAATAGGTCTTGACATGACACGACACGTTTGATACGATACAATTTTTCAAATATTTCAATTAACTAAAATATATATATAATTACATATATATAATTAAAGATAATTGAATATATTTTTTTACAATAATTATTTGGGTATATTAGAAATTCAAAATATAAGTTATTTAAGGCTTTTAATTAGGCGTGTCTAACGTGTCGTGTAACAGGTCTTTCGTGTCATCATGTTAACCCGTTAATTAAAGCGTGTCACTCGTGTCTTAAACGTGTTAATCGTGTCTTGACACGATTACGACACGAAACACGATAATCTTAATCGTGTCCGACACGATTCAGACACGAGACACGATAAGCCAAACACGAACACGGCTAAACGTATCTCGTGTCGACCCGTGTCGTGTCATGTCAGAACATGAATTGCCAAGTCTAGTTACCATCACTATTAGTTTTTCAATATTTGCTTTATTCCCATTTCCCTCGATGTATCACTGATCAATTTTCTACCCAAGGGTTTAGTTAGAGGATCAACCAAATTCACTTATGACTTCACATAGTTAATGGAAATAATTCCATCCTTTAAAAGTTGTTTTAGCACATCATGTCTTAGACGAATATGTCTATTCTTGCCATTGAAAGTCTTATTCTTTGCAACGGCTATTGCCGCTTGGCAATCACAATGCATAGACACAGAAGGAGTTGGTTTCATTCCAAGTGGAATGTCAATTAAGAGATTTCTTAATCATTCTGCTTCGTTGCCAACTAAGTCTTGGGCAACAAACTCAGACTCCATAGTTGATATGGCAATAATTGTTTGCCTAGATGACTTTCATGTCAAAGCACCACCTCCAAGAGTGAACACATATCCATTTGTGGATTTTGTCTCATCTGAATCAGAGATCCAGTTTGCATCATTGTATCCTTCTAATACAGCAGGAAATCCACTATAAAAGATACCATAATTAGTAGTACCTTTCAAGTATTTTAATACTCTGCTCAAGGCATTCCAATGATCTTGATTGGGATTTTGAGTATATCTACTCAACCTACACACTGCATATGCAATGTCTGGTCTCGTGAAATTCATCAAATGCATCAGACTCCCAATGATCTGTGCATAGTTAGATTGAGATATGCTATCTCGATTTTTCTTTAATTGAGTATTCGGATCATAAGGGGTACTCACAGGTTTGACATCGTAGTGTCCAAACTTTTTAAGTAGCCTCTCAACATAATGCTCTTGAGTGAGCATTAGGCCACTATCACATCTTATGATCTTTATACCCAAAATGACATTGGCTTCTCCCATGTCTTTCATATCAAAGTTTGAGGTTAAAAACCTCTTTGTCTCATTCACAACATCAATATTAGTGTAGACACCCATTTTGTCCTGTATCCTTCAGTTTAGTTCGATTTATCTGTTATTTGGCATTAGGGTCATCTAGGGGGCATTTTGGTCATTTTTTTGCATTCAGGGGCATTTTAGTCATTTTTGCATTCAGGGGCATTTTGATCCCCTACTAGTTCATAGTTAGCATTTTGATAAAATAGTTTATTTGGTAAGCTTCTATTTAATTAGTTGCCATTTGCAAGAGAAAAGAAAAATACTCTTTACTTAAGTTGCATTTTCTATTCTAGAAAAATTGCATTTTTGCATATCCATTCCACATGTGCATATGCATGATTCCAAGCCTTGACACCTTGGTAAATTTGGAAATCTAATTTGGGATCATGTTGATTAATTTGGTGGAAACCGCATTTCTCATTTGCATAGCATTGTTATTACAAAGACAAAAGAACACACAAAAAAAGAATGAATGAAATAAAAGGTACAAAAAAAAAAAGAAAAATGGAAATTGAAGAAGAGTTAATTACTCTCGTTTGCATTTTAAACAGGTTACACCAAATAAATTTTAAATTTACATGCATAGTTATAGCAATGATCAGGTTGTTTTCCCTTGGTTTTTCTCTCGGGCGCTCTCTTGCCTTTCCCCTTCCTTCGCCAAATCTTCTCAATGGACCAAAAAGTACAAAGCGATCCCAAGAGCCAAAATTGCCTGCAGAGTACAAATATCAAAGAAATGTGCCCCCCAAGCTCAAGACTAAACACCATTAATTGGTGTAAGCCAAAAAGGGTCTGAGGGCTTAAGTAAATGCAAAAACAGTGCAGCAACACTAAATAAAAAAAAGAACATGCAAGGGCCGTCAAACAAGCATGCACCCGAGCGTTGAAGGTCTTTTAAAAGACCTCATGTGCAGGGTTGTGCATGAGACAAATGGTGGGAGTGGTATCTAGGGCAGAAAGTATAAGGCAAGGGGAAACAAACAAGCCAACAAAAAGCCTCACAACAGAGCACATGAAGGAGAAACAACAGGCAGGCATGAGGAACACTTTGCTCTCGGTTGAATGTGGAAAGGGATTCAGGATTAATTCCTGGTCCCTGAATTCCAGTACAACCTTGAAATTATGGCAAGCAGCAGATCACATCATCTATGCAGTAACAAAATTCAAAAAAATGCAAGCAGAAAATAATCATTCGAGCATGTGGAGATCAAGCACTTTTCAGCAAGCAATGGCGGTGTTTATGCATAGCTCATTTCATTTCATCACATTCACCATTGCATAGAGGCTAACTCATCAGCATTTCCCTAATAGCACACAGACACTCTATACATTTACAGTTTATTCAGTTTTAGGAGTCCATTTTCAACAAGCATACTAGCACTGCAATCACTCATTTCAGGGAATATGGAGCACAGAAATAAACAGAGCCTTAGCATTCTCACTACTGCATATTCACACACTACCGAAAACAGAAACATGCATCTTTGCATCAAAAGCAGTTCATTTTGCATTATATAGGCAACATATTCATCAACGAAAACCATATGGCATCTAGGTATTCCAAACATTGCATTGTAGTTAGTCACAGGCTTTTCTGCCATGCATTTCCATTCAGCATTATATCATATTCATTGGCATTTAATAGCATCCCAAAACAGAGCACGGCAATGGCATTCACAATACAGCAATATATATCAAGCATGTTCGTTGCATTCATCATAAAAAAACATATTGCTGGTCCATGGGCATTTTTAGCATGGCAATTATCACTTAATTGCATTCTTTAGAGCTTAAACACTCCCATTCCAGCATACATTTTCCATATGGCTAGCATGTAGGAGTAGCATTCTATTCATTCAATAGAGAGCATAGCATCTTCATTAGCATTTTATACTCAGTAAGCAAATAGTAGCATGGGCATATATTTCTCATTTTCAAGAGACACAAAACAGAGGCTTCAAGGCAGTTTAGAACCATTAGAAGCATTACTCAAGCACTTCAGCCGCAGGAATTACAAGCAAGCAAGAACACGCATTAAGCATAAATCAAAAAGGCAATCCCATTCAACAAACAGACCAATTCACAGCAATCAGAGGCACTCTTTTGACCACATGTAATAATAAATAGTCATCAAGTCAACAAGAGGTTGTGTATTCAAATAAAGGCGGTAAATAACATGGTCAGGGAATTACATTACAGCTCACACAAAAGGACAAGTATAAGGTATATTCGGAGGTACATGTACTCAGATGACAAAGGAAATCCTTGAAGAAAGCAGTCAAATTCCCCAATTGGTGAAAAAATAAATCCACAACAGAAATTACCTGGTTGTTGGGAGAAGATTCGAGAAGTTAGCTGACTCAATGGACAGCTCACTACAAACCGATCTTATCCCGGAAAGATCGGAAGCCTCATCTACTGTCAATAGAGGGAAGAATGCAGAAGAAGACAAAATAAGAAAATCGTCTGAGAGAGAAAGGGTGGGGATCTTATCGGGTTAAGCTCTAGGATTGAGGGCATATATAAGTGGCTGGTACGAAAATTTAAGGGGGGTTTTTTTAGTGAGAGAAAGGAGTTGGGTGGGTTCTTCGATTTTGCTCTCTCTTTCTTCTCTGAAAACTTCAAAAAGGAAAACCGGAGGAGAACAAGGGGCCTGGTAGTGAATCAAAGGGGTGAAACCTTGAGATTTCGCTCAAACGATCACTTTGCTCCTCTCTGTTTCCGATTTGTTTAACCAAAATCATCGAATTTCTTTTCTCCTTCATTAGGAATCTTAATGTTCTTGTAGGGTTTGATGTAAATGGTGTGTTTTTGTTTAAGTTTAATTGAGTTCAGAGGGTGTAAAGGGAACTAGGGTTAGGAAAAGGAAGAACACAGTAACGAGGAAGAAGAAGGGCTGAAAAGAGAAGAGGAAGAACTCGATTATAAGGGGAAAAAGGGTTAAACGCGCCGTTTTGTGAGTTTTCTTTTACTTTCTTTCAGTTGGCTCCCTGTCACTTTATCTTTGCTACAATCTGAGCTTGATTTGGATTATTTGTTCTAATTTAAAGTGTGATGTGATTCTTGAATGATAAAAATGGTAGCTTTTAGGTTGTTTTGCTCTTGAGTAATCTTTAGCCATGCTAGATTTAAATAAGAATCCTAACTTTCTTTATTTTTCATGGTAAATCTTAAGTATTTGGTTTAATAATTATGTCATTTGTTGGGTTTAAGATTAAAGTTCAAGTTTTTGATTAAAAAGTAGCTTAAAGTTAGTCCGTTTAGCCCAAAGATTAGAATTTTTATGGTTTGGAACAGAATATTGGTTGATATTTGGTTGTGAACAGGA